>JBBPBX010020631.1:9650-43176 GCA_038048925.1 Garcialebias charrua | reverse complement strand
TTAGTGCCAACTTCTGAAAGAAGCACGGTCCAAATATTATTCCAACATCATCAACAACTGCCCTGGAAACTCTAAACAGCTCTTCTCCACAACAACTCATCTGCTTAATCCCATTAAACAAACTCACGAGGACTCTGTTCATAAATGCAACCTGTTCCTTTCATTCTTTAAAAACAAAGTTGACTCTATCAGATCTCAGCTCCACAACCTCCCTGATCTTCGTTTGCCATCTACCCGTCTGCATTCTGGGACCCTGAGCAGCTTTGATGAAGTTGTTCAGAGTGAGGTGGAGACCACCATCAAGAAAATGAAGCCTTCATCATGTGCCCTGGATCCCTTCCCCTCATCTCTCATGAAATCCAATCACTCTGCAGTAAGCCCATTAATCACACAAATAATAATTAAGTCCCTACAATCTGGTTATGTTCCATTGCCTCTAAAAAACTGCCATCATTAGGCCTCTTCTGAATTTATAGAATATTTAAAAAAAGAATGGACATTGTATTTAGAGTTTAATGACTTGCCAGAAACATCAGCATGTACACTTTGGGAGGCTGGGAAGACAGTTATGAGAGGAAAAATTATATCATATTCAACAAATAAAAAGAAAAAAGAAAATTAACTTATTGAGGAATTAGAGAAATCCATAAAATTACTAGAAGGTATACAAGGAGAGGATATACAGAAAAAACTATGCAAGTTAAAATTAGAGCTAAATGAATTCATTGACAAGAAAAACAAATTCTTGGTACAAAGGCTTCGATTAGAACATTTTGAACACAGTAATAAATCAGGGAGCTTTTTAGCGAACCAACTCAAGCTAAACAAAGAAAAAACTTCTTAAAGACACAAATGGAAACATAACTTATGATGAGGCAAAAGTAAACAGTGTTTTTAGAGATTTTTATAAAAATCTATACACTCCACAAATAAATCCAACAGATATGGATATAAATCAATTCTTGGATAGATTAACACATCCAAAATTAAATAGTAGTCAATCATCAGAACTGGACTCACCATTAACATCAGCAGAACTCCATGAAGCCATAAAAAAAAAAGGCAAAATAAAAAATCTCCTGGTCCAGATGGCTATCCAGCAGAATTTTATAAAGAATTTTGGAATATATTGGAACCAATATTTTACAGAATGCTATTAGAATCAGAAGAGAATGGCAGGCTTCCAACACATATGAACTCAGCCAACATTAGTCTCCTTTTAAAATCAGGCAAGGACCCAATATTACCTACAAGTTATCGTCCAATCTCTCTTATTAATGTTGATGTAAAAATTATTTGTAAAGCCCTCTCTAAAAGATTAGAGAGGATAACTCCTTTCATTATTCATCCAGATCAAACTGGATTTATAAAAGGAAGACACTCAACTACAAACACTCGCAGATTATATAATTTAATAGAGTATTCATATAGTAAAAATATTGAAACAGTTATCTTATCTTTAGATGCAGAGAAAGCATTCAATAGAGTAAATTGGAATTTTTTATATGCTACCTTGATTAAATTTGGATTTGGAAACTATTTTATTAATTGGTTAAAAATATTATACAACTCACCAAAAGCATGTGTCAGGACAAATAATCAAATATCTTCAAGCTTTTGTTTAGAGAGGGACACAAGACAGGGATGCCCTCTTTCACCCGCATTATTTGCTATGTTTATTGAACCTTTAGCAGCAGCAATAAGGCAAACTGCTGACATTAAAGGCATAAAGTGTAAAAATATAGAACACAAAATTAGTCTTTATGCTGACGATGTTTTACTTTTTCTTCAAAACTCAGAAAACTCTATATCTAATGTTATCAAATTAATAAACTCATTCTCACAAGTTTCTGATTATTCTATAAATTGGTCAAAATCTACAGCTCTTCCAATAAATTGTGTGTTTAATACTTCTTTAAATGAAAAACTACAATCAGGTAACATTACATACTTGGGTATTAAGATTTCTCATAGATTAGAAGACTTAATAAAATTAAATCATATACCACTTTTAAAGAAAATTGAAGACGATCTTACTAGATGGAAATCTCTACCCATTTCACTTATGGGAAGAGTTGCCTCAGTAAAGATGATGGTCCTGCCGAGAATAAATTATTTATTCTCAATGATTCCAAATAAACCTTCAAATGAATGGTTTAAGTCCTTGGATTCTTTCATATCTAAATTCCTTTGGAAAAACAAAACTCCACGTATTAGCTTAAAAACACTACAGAAATCTAAAGAAACCGGAGGATTAGAACTTCCAAACTTTTATCACTACTATTTAGCCAATAGGTTACAATATATCTCAAAATGGCTAAATCCAAATGCAATAGATGTTACTTGGATAGACATAGAGCAAACTTTATGTAATAATATTAGGATTTCGGATTTGCCATTTATTAGCACAAATATAAAAAAACATGTTTGCTTTAAAAGTATCAGTATTAGCTCATCTCTGACAGCATGGTGGGAGTATCTAAAAATGACGAAGTCTTCACTACTCCCATGCAGACAAACACCCATCTGGAATAACCCTGACATACAGCAAGAAAATAATATGTTAAACTTCCGAGGTTGGAGAGTTAAGGGGATTGAACGTCTGGAACACATATTTGATGGTGTAGACTTTATTCCATTTAATGAATTAATAATAAAATATGACATTGATAATAAATACTTTTTAGAATATCAACAAATTAAGTCGATTGTAAAGAAGAAATTTAAGCTTAATAGAACATTGTTAGTGACACCAGTATGTGTCTCAGAGTTCATTAATCTTAAACCACCCAAATTGTTATCTAAAATATACAAGAAATTATCTGGAATGGATGACTCCATATCACTACCTGTGGCAAAATGGGAGACAGATTTATTAGTCAACTTTGACCAAAGCATCTGGTCTCAAGTATGTTTAAAAACATTCAACATGACTAGAATCTCAAATTTACAATTAATACAGTATAAAGTTCTTTATAGAGTACATTATACAGGTCAGCGAATGTTTAAGATGGGATTTACATCATCTAACATTTGCTCACAGTGCACAAGCAATATACCTGATGATTATATCCACGCACTCTGGTTCTGTCCACCTGTTCAGAGGTTCTGGGTCCAGGTCTGTGAGGACTTGTCTAATTGTCTGAAATGTAATATTCCACTCTCTCCATCTGTTTGTTTACTGGCTATCTTTGAAGATGTAATATTAGAAAAACATATATACCGCATGATTTTCACTGCCTTATGCATCGCAAAGAAAACCATACTCATGAATTGGAAAAATAAAAATAATCTTAGCATCAATCAGTATAAAAATCTTCTGTTAGATCATATTAGTCTTGAAACAGCATCTGCCGACACATCGGATCAATCTATTTGGCATTCTTTGATCGGCTCCGTTACATAGTGAGGGTGGGGGGTCTGGGATCTGGCCTTGTGGGGCATTGGGGCTGGTGGGGGGGGGGGGTTGGGGTATGGGGCGCCGGGGGTTGGGGCTGCTTGGGCGGGGAGGACCGTGCCTTCGACCTGGGGAAGATCGGGGGGTTCTGGGGGATGTCTGCTGGGGGCGGCATGCGGGCCCTCGGGTGGTCGGTGGCGGCGGTCATGGGTCGCCGGTCGGTGACCCGGCTGTGCTGGGGTGGTTTCGGGGTGGGTGCCGGGAGCTTGGGATTCTGGGGGCGTGTCGTCCCCGGGCTTGGGCCTGGTGGGGGTCGGGGGTCTTGGGCTCTGGCGGGCGGGTTGCCGGGCTATGGGCTGGCTCACGCTCTGGTACCCGGCCCTGGCTGGGGGCCCTCGGCTCGCTGGTGGGTTAGGGGTTCATGCGCTGGGGGATTGGGTGTTTGGGGGCATGACTGGTGGCCATGGGAGGGGGCAGGTTGTCCCAGCCTGGGTGTCTAGTATGTTATGTGTTCTGAAATTTGTTAGTATGAAGGGTGGGTGTAGTGTTTCTTCTGGGGTGGGAATTGAGTGGATGTCCTTGATGATGGTCTGGGACCATGCATGGCCGGTGGGCGGGCCCTTCACTATGGTGGGGGCCCGCTCCCGGTGCTTCCTGTCTCTGACGGCGGTTGGGCGGGCGCTCTTGGCCATGTTGTCCATGTAGGATTTCGTGTCGTCCTGGGCGGCGGGCTGACTGCAGTTAGCAGGGGTTTTGGCGGCCCTGGTGGGTGTGGGCTGTTGGTCCTGCTGGTGGTGGCCCTCGTGGCCGTGTCCCTCTCTGGTCTGGGGCTCAACAAGCCTGGAGGTCGCCGAATTGATAATATGTGAAACAAAGTAGAAAATAATGGACGTAGGTTGACACATTTATGTCTATAAAACATTGAATTTTATTTCAAATAACTCCAACAGGATACATTTCGTATATGAACATGTTGTGATCACACTAGATTGGAGGTCGGACAGGTGTTTGGCCTCGATCCTTGGGTGGACGTTGGCGAACTGGGGGGCTATGCAGGGTCAGCGGGGGAGCTGACTCGTTGTGGGAGCATTGTTCCTGCAGTTATTTTCTCCCCATCCCTCACCACGCGCCTCCGCCCTCTTCATTTCAAATTAATACATGTAGGGATTTGAGGCTCAGGTGTGCTGCAACGTTTTTACATCACTGTTGTTCAGAACCACCTGGAACTCAATTTTATTATACACCTTAGACATTCATTTATATACATCCTCATAAAATTCACATATAGGAAATTGGGGTGAGCACTATGGTTATGGGTGGCGAGATGACACCATTCTCGCCTACCGTGCCTGTGCTCACTCACAATTATGCATTTAGACAGTAAGGGCCTGGGTTAGAGTTGGGGTGGAGGGGAAACTGGCATAATGCCAGCCTTTGCTCCTTCTCTTTCCCTTTTTAAGTGCACTTTAAAACAACACACATCAACAGCACATTTGGGGACGGGGGTGTATGTGTCGGGGTCTAGTTTGTTATTTTTTTCTCTGACCCCCCTGGTTCTCTGGCGGCTATTCTGGGGGTGGGGTCTGGTAAGGTGACGGGCGGTCGGGTGTTGTCTTGGACTATGGGGGGGTTCGGGGCCTGGGGGATCGCCGTGGGCGGGGCCAGCATTGCGCTCCCCCTAGGGCTGCTTGGGCCCGGGTGTCCTGTCCTGTCGACGAGGCGCGAGTTGGGCAGAATCTAAGATGTCTGCTACTCTCCATCCCAGAATGAATGGGGCTACCTCCTGGGTTTGGATGTGGGCTGTCCCATGTAGGAGGCAGGTACATGTCTTGGACCTAGGGGGTATAGAGTGTGTATCGGGATTATGAATGGAATGTGTCGTTATTGTTTGTCTTTCTGTGAGTGAGGATGAGGATGAGGGCGGGTCTGAATGAGTGTGTCTGTGTATGAATGTTTGTCAGGCTGGGACTTGGGCTGCCCCCTCTCTGATACATCTGAGGCTACTCAGTGTCGCGCTCCTGCCGCGTGGCCACCTGGTGGGTGTTCCTTTGCCTGCGGGCGTGCTTGGGGCCCTCACTGTCTGGGGTTGGGCGCTTGGGCGTGTGTCGGCTCGGCCTGGTGGCTGCCTGGTGGGGCTCGGGTCTCCTGGTCCTGTCGGGTCTGGGCCTGAGGGGTGGGCGTCCCCGGTGCCCGGGCCTCGGTGACCGGCCCTGGGGCTACGTTGGTGCAGCGGGCTCCGGCGGGGGCCTGTGAATTTGTCGCTGTTGACCCCGGGGGGTCATTGTGTGTAGTCACTGGTGGGGCTTCTCCTGTTCTCCCCTTTGGTCGGATCTGGGGAGTTGGTGAGTGGCTCGTCCTGTTCGGGTGGCCCTGGGGACTCTGGGCTCGGGGTCCTGCTTGGGGTCTTGGGCTCTGGTTGCTCCCTTGCCTGCCTCGGGCCTTGGGGGGGCGGATCTCTGATTCCTCACGATTACTATTGAATGTTCTATTGGAGGAAACTTTTTCACTTATGCATGCTCACAACCACACGCAAATGGATGCAGGGATGTATATGTAGATATATGCAGATATGTAGATGGGTATATGAATGAATATGAATGTATATATAATTTTTGTAGGTATGGTATGTATATTTATGGAAATTACTGCAAGGTCATAAATGTTATTAGGCTTTATGCATGTGTTGCTGTGTTCTGTCACTTTGCAGGATTGCAGGATTGCAGACGGAAGTTGGGTGTGTTTGCCTTGTGCTTTTTTGTGGATAATTGTTGTGGGGTTTTTTTTGTTTTACTTTCTGTCTTTCCTTTTCTTTCTCTATTATTAAAAAATAATAATAAAAAATTTAAAAAAATAATAAAAATATATATTTTTTTAAAAATCATATCGGAGTGAGAGAATGGCTGTGAGGTGAGAAGGGAGGCCATCTATAAAGGAAAAAGAAAAAAAAAAAGAAAAAGAAAATGAAGCCTTCATCCTACGCCCTAGATCCCTTCCCCTCATCTCTCATGAAATCCAATCACTCTGCAGTAAGCCCATTAATCACACAAATAATAAATAAGTCCCTACAATCTGGTTATGTTCCATTGCCTCTAAAAACTGCCATCATTAGGCCTCTTCTGAAAAAATCTAATTTGGATCCAGACGTTCTTTCTAATTACCGCCCGATTTCCCACCTCCCATTTCTCTCTAAAGTGCTGGAAAAAGCAGTTGCTGCTCAGCTGCAGATCCACCTAGAACAACACTCCCTGTTTGAGAAGTTTCAGTCTGGCTTCCGAGCAGCTCACAGTACTGAGACTGCATTGCTGAGAGTAACAAATTATGTCCTCATGGCTGCTGATATTGGTTCTCCCTCCATCCTTGTCCTCCTTGACCTCACTGCAGCTTTCAAATTCAAGATCTTTTTATTGAATTTTTCATTTTTTTTCCTCCAACAAAAAAAACACAACATCATTAAACAGTAGGCATGTAACGAGATCTCGTTGTACGAGATCTCGCGATATTAAACTCCCGCGATATCTCTCGTTGAGAGGTAACGTTGTCTCGCGAGATGCTAATGCTAGCGCTAGCAGAGCCCCTAGCAAGTCAGCGTCACGGACAGCATGGCTTCGCCGGATGAAGTTGCTATAGAAGACGCCCCAACTACTGATGGAGGGTCCCGGTGCCGCCCGCAGACGCCTCTACATTGATGGAGGGTCCCGGCGCTGCCGACGCTGCCCCGAATGTAAAGACACGCGTGTAAACACCGGTGTGACCGGTGTTGCCAGATAGAGTCCCACCCACCCAAAGCACTCTTTACCCGCAAAAGTCAGAAGGAAAATCGCGGTGAACCGCCCAATCTGGCAACACTGGTGAGTGACGGCTGCAGATTCAGCGCTGATGCGGATATTTATGTTCAATTTTTGGAAAGTCCTGCGTGAATATCTATTTTTTTTAACAAAGTTGAACGTTCTAAGGTCTAAGGAGATTCAATCAGTAAAATGAAGACATCAGTTGGGTTTGTAATACATGTTAAAACAGAATAAAAGCCTTTTTGCGGCATAAAACCGATCTTTGAAGTTTTCTTGAACTAATGTTAAAATCTCGTCTCGTTCTCGCGAGATCTGTGATTTTCTCGTCTCGTCTCGTCTCGTGAGTTTTGTGTATCGTTACACCCCTATTAAACAGCAAAGATGACAATGAAACATCCGTATGTAACCATTGGTGAAGACACCATCAAACCTAGTCAATCTGAGCTGCAACATGTACACCATAATCCACACCAAAGGAAAAAAATAAAAAATAAAATAAAAAATAAAATAAAATAATCCCTACCCAATCACTGCCAAAAGGAAAGGGAAATAATAAATAAAAGGTAAAATAGCCAAGAGACTGCATTAACCTGAATGAGTAGTGTTGTCAAAGAGACTGGAATAAATTCAGGAAAGGTCCCCAAACATTCTCAAATTTACCCTCTTTCTGTTGGAGTGTGAATCTGATTTTCTCCAGCTTTAAACAGGACATGATGTCAGCCAACCACTGAGCGTGAGTGGGTGGAGACGGTTCTTTCCACCTTAGCAAAATAGCTCGTCTGGCCAGGAGAGAGGTGAACGATATTACGTGTTGTTGGTTTTTATTTAGGTTTGTCATGCCCTCTACAAGACCAAACAGAGCAATCAGTGGGTCAGGATTCAGACGTGTATCTAGTACACGTGATAAAGTCTGAAATATTTCCCGCCAATATTTGTTCAGAGATGGGCAAAACCAAAACATATGGGAGAGAGAGGCTTCAGCATGTTTGCATCTCACACAGTATGGGTTGACATCAGGATACATAGAGGACAATTTCAGTTTAGAGATGTGAGCTCACTGCAGCTTTCGACACTGTGGACCATAGTATCCTCCTCCACCGTCTTCATGTGGAGGTCGCCACTTCCCAGACTGTCTGTGTCTCCTGTGGTCTCCCTCAAGGGTCAGTTCTGGGGCCCCTGCTATTTTCCCTTTACATGCTGCCTTTAGGTCAAATTATTAATCAGTACAACATTTCTTTTCACTGTTATGCCGAGGTTACACAGCTTTACATCCGGACTGGAGCATCATCATCATCACCATTGTTATCTCCATTTGTTATCTCCATTTTTCACTCGCTGCCCTCTCTACCTGCCTCGAGGAAATAAGGGCATGGATGAATCAGAACTTTCTTCAATTAAATTACATTCATTCAATTATAGGTTGTGCAAATAGTATTTTTCTAAATGGAACTAACAAAGAGGAAATAATGAATGTAGTAAAAAATCTTACAGACAAGAGATCAAAAGACTGGGTGGACATGGATATGATGTTTGTAAAGGACATAATGAGCCATGTTATTGAGCCGTTTACATATATATGTAATTTATCATTTTCAACAGGAATATTTCCAGATAATATGAAAGTAGCTAAGGTAGTTCCTCTTTTTAAAAATGGTGATAAATGTGTGTTCAACAATTATAGACCTATATCCTTGTTACCACAGTTTTCAAAAATTCTTGAAAAACTATTTGTGAACAGACTAGATCAATTTATAGATAAACAAAATATTCTAAGCAACAGTCAGTATGGGTTTAGAGCAAAAAACTCTACATCAATGGCTCTCATGGAATTAATGGAACAAATAACTACTGCTGTCGATCAAAAACAATATTGTATCAGTATTTTTGTTGATTTAAAAAAAGCATTCGATACTATTGATCACACCATTCTCCTTGAAAAATTGAACAAATATGGTATTAGAGGACCAGCATTACAGTGGGTATCTAGCTACTTGAAAGATAGGAAACAATTTGTACAAATAAATGATGTAAGATCTGACCTCTGTAATATCACATGTGGAGTTCCCCAAGGCTCTGTACTTGGACCAAAGCTATTTATTTTATATGTGAATGACTTGGTAAATGTGTCAGGACTCCTTAAATGTGTACTTTTTGCTGATGATACCACTTTTTTCTGTTTAGGTGAAGATATAGAACAAATGTTGGAATTGATAAAGACAGAATTTGTCAAGATACAAACTTGGTTTAAAATAAATAAATTATCATTAAATCTAGAAAAAACTAATTACATGATATTCAGTAATAAAAAGAAAACTGTTGATGTTCCACTCAAAATTGAGGGTGTTGAGATTTGTAGAGTGAATGAGGTGAAGTTTTTGGGTGTTATTATTGATGACAAACTGACATGGAAACAACACATAAATTCTGTAAGAATAAAAATAGCTAAATCGATTGCAGTACTGTACAAAGTCAGAGACCTATTGAATGATAAAGCTCTGTATTTGTTGTATAACACAATCATTGTTCCACACTTAATCTATTGTATTGATGTTTGGGGGAAAGCGTGTAAAACAATCACAAAGCCTATTTTTGTATTACAGAAAAGAGCTGTAAGAATTATCACTAGAAAACATTACCGTCATCCATCAAGTACATTATTTCATCAACTGAAGTTATTGAAGTTCCATGATTTGGTAGACTATAATATTTTATCAGTTATGTATAGGGCTCAAAATAATGCATTACCTTTAAATATCCAAATGCATTTTGTTAAAAGACAAAGTTGTTATAATCTTAAGGGGACAGAGATGTTTGTAAAACCACAATTCAGAACTAGTTTGAAGGGACATTCTACCTCAATCCAGGGAATTAGATTATGGAATGGCTTGGAGAATGTATCAAAAAGGCCTTCAATACAAGATCGACTTTATTTGTTGCAGAAAACGTTTCGACTCCTATCCAGGAGGCTTTTTCATTTCCATGAACAAACTGTGCTAAGTTTGGAGTTATAACAGAACCACGCACCATCATATGTAAATTGCAAGCTGAGGTAACACATACATGTAAATTGACAGATCACACCTTAAGAGTAGGGGGTTCCCTTGAGGTCTCTGACAGAGGACACAACACTGTATTGACAAAAAACACCTCACAAACCAACAAACAGAGGCTTCTCAAAGAAATTTGTTAGTCTAATTTACAGACAAGACACATCTGTTCCCATCCGGTGTAAAGGCTGAGTTAGACTTGCGCTTTGGTCCGCAGGCTGGAGCGCGCGCTGCGCGTGCACTCAGCCGTGCGGCGAAATGCGTTCACAGTTTCGCCACTGTGTTTATGGTTGACGCACGGCGGCGCATGGCAAAGTGCTGTTCTTTTACAGACCAGCAGGAGGCAGTACCCTCTAAAACCTGTGCATATGTTGCAAGAAAGGTGTAGATGAAGAAATCAACCGTAGAAGAAGAACTGTTTGAAATCCATCCATCCATCCATCCATTTTCTTCCGCTTATCCGGGGTCGGGTCGCGGGGGTAGCAGCCTAAGTAGGGAGGCCCAGACTTCCCTCTCCCCAGCCACTTGGAGCAGCTCCTCTGGGGGAATCCCAAGGCGTTCCCAGGCCAGCCGAGAAACATAGTCCCTCCAGCGTATCCTGGGTCTTCCTCTGGGTCTCCTCCCGGTGGGACATGCCCGGAACACCTCACCAGGGAGGCGTCCAGGAGGCATCCTAACCAGATGCCCGAGCCACCTCAACTGGCTCCTCTCGATGTGGAGAAGCAGCGGCTCTACTCCGAGTCCCTCCCGGATGACTGAGCTTCTCACCCTATCTCTAAGGGAGAGTCCAGACACCCTGCGGAGAAAACTCATTTCAGCCGCTTGTATCCGAGATCTTGTTCTTTCGGTCATAACCCAAAGCTCATGACCATAGATGAGGGTGGGAACGTAGATCGATCGGTAAATTGAGAGCTTTGCCTTTTGACTCAGCTCTCTCTTCACCTGTTTGAAATCACACAACAAAAACAAATAGCTTTCCGCTCGCGTGCTGAACTGTTGTCTTTATTTGCGGCTTTAATGCATGGAGTCAGCGGAGGAGAAAGCGATCACGTGACTTTTGGCGAAAAAACAAAAGAAAAGTCCGACTCCAGATCAGGAATGAAGGAGAATTTAATACATTTTGTGTCACAAAACATTCCTCCATGCGTCGCGACTCCGTCTCCACGACCACAGCGGCGCAAACAGCTGCAGGCTCCGGCGTGAAGAGGGTGAAGGCTGTCGGTGAGGACCTGTCAATCAAATCGTAGCGCCCACCGCGCGCGCATAGGCTTGCGGAGTTTCAAAAATTCAGAGGTGCACGACACGCGCTAATCCCACGCGCGGGGCCAACGCGCAGGGGCGGGGACTGTGAAATTGCGTCACTTTTGGAGCGCGCACCCTCGCGCGCTGCGCGACGCGTCGAGTATGAATCTAGCTTTAAGCGTTTCGGAATCAGTCCCAAAACTGAGTTGTAAGTCTTGGAAAGTTGAAATCCCAGACCTCCTCCTCTGTTAAGAGAAGGTTTTTCTCTCTTAACATAAACAGCTTCACACCCCTCTCAAACCATCTGTGCTCTCGGTCCAAAATTTGCACATCCTGGTCCTCAAATGAGTGTCCCTTGTCCGTGAGGTGGAGGTGAACAGCTGAGTTTTGTCCAGAGGAGGTAGCTCTCCTGTGTTGGGACATTCTTTTGTGGATGGGCTGCTTAGTTTCTCCAATGTAACGGTCTGGGCAGTCCTTGCTGCACTGGACTGCGTAAACCACACTACTCTGTTTGTGTGTCGGGGTTCTGTCCTTAGGATGGACCAGTCTCTGTCTGAGAGTCCTGCTGGGTTGGAGAATGTAGTTAAAAATGCCAAGTCAATGTTTACATTTAAGAAAATTATCAAAACGAATGTGTTTTTAAAAAATTAAATAGTGTAATGTATATTGTATTAGTTAGAAAATTAGAAAGAGTTACTGTAGTCATTTTGTTCTGTTGGTTGAAGATTATTATTGTTTAATCTGATTGTTCGAAAAAAGGGGCAGATATAATAAGATTTATTCTTTTTTCTGCTACCTTTCATTTTTTTTATATTTTGTACATTATCATTTATGGGATTGTCTTGTATTGTTTCTTTTGTAAAAAAAAAATGAACAAATTTAATAAACATAAACATAAACAATTAAACTGCTCCAAAACGGAGGCCATACTGATTGGTACCCCTAGTAAGTAAGTAAGTAAACTGTATTTATATAGCACCTTTCACAGATATAAAATCACAAAGTGCTTTACAAAAGAAATGCACATAATAAAATCATACTAAAATTATACTAAAATTATACACTCTTAAAACATGCTATACAAAAAGGTTACACATGATAAACTCTAAAACCAATAAGTACAATTAACCATAAGCCTGTTTGAAAAGATAAGTCTTAAGACTTCTCTTAAATGCATCAGTCGACTCGGAGCCGCGCATTGTTAGAGGGAGAGCGTTCCAGAGCCTCGGTGCCACCACCTGAAATGCTCTATCACCACGGGTTTTAAAATGGGTTCTAGGGACCGACAGCAGTAGCTGATTAGAAGACCTCAGAGTTCTAGACTGACAGAGTGGCTTCAAAAGATTGAAAACATATTTGGGAGTCTCACCATGGAGTGCTTTAAAAGTCCATCCATCCATCCATCCATCTTCTTCCGCTTATCCGGGGTCGGGTCGCGGGGGTAGCAGCCTAAGTAGGGAGGCCCAGACTTCCCTCTCCCCAGCCACTTGGAGCAGCTCCTCTGGGGGAATCCCAAGGCGTTCCCAGGCCAGCCGAGAAACATAGTCCCTCCAGCGCGTCCTGGGTCTTCCTCTGGGTCTCCTCCCGGTGGGACATGCCCGGAACACCTCACCAGGGAGGCGTCCAGGAGGCATCCTAACCAGATGCCCGAGCCACCTCAACTGGCTCCTCTCGATGTGGAGAAGCAGCGGCTCTACTCCGAGTCCCTCCCGGATGACTGAGCTTCTCACCCTATCTCTAAGGGAGAGTCCAGCCACCCTGCGGAGAAAACTCATTTCAGCCGCTTGTATCCGAGATCTTGTTCTTTCGGTCATAACCCAAAGCTCATGACCATAGATGAGGGTGGGAACGTAGATCGATCGGTAAATTGAGAGCTTTGCCTTTTGACTCAGCTCTCTCTTCACCACGACAGACCGGTACAGCGCCCGCTTCACTGCGGACGCTGCACCTATCCGCCTATCGATCTCACGCTCCAGTTTTCCCTCATTCGTGAACAAGATCCCGAGATACTTAAACTCCTCCACTTGGGGCAGGACCTCCTCCCCGACCCGGAGAGGGCATGCTACCCTTTTCCGGCTCAAGACCATGGCCTCGGACTTGGACTTGCTTTAAAAGTTAAAACCAAAATTTTAAAATGAACCCTAAAATATATCGGAGCCAGTGGAGAGAGTACAGAACAGGAGTAATATGATCCGTTCTGCGGGTTCCAGTCAAAAGTCTGGCTGCAGCGTTCTGAACAGACTGAAGAGAAGCCATGGTGGATTTACTTATCCCTACTAAAAGGCCGTTACAATAATCCAACCGAGAAGAAATAAAAGCATGGACAACCATTTCTAATTCTGTCTTAGATAAAATAGCTCGCAACTTTGAAATGTTCCTTAAATGATAAAAACAGTTGCGAACTAACAGTTTACAATGACTGTCCATTGACAGAGAGCTGTCAAAGAGAACACCCAGATATCTAAGGTTGTTTTTGTTTGAAGGATTTAAGAACCCAAGATGCTTCCTTATTTCCATGATTTTGTCATCTGGAGCAACGATAAGTGTTTCAGTCTTAGCAGCATTTAACTGCAAGTGGTTGTCATTAAGCCAAATTTTAATGTCAGATAGACAGTTACTGAGTTCCCCTCACCAAGTACAAGCAACAACTATAACAACAATTTCCTTTTCTGGACAAGACATTCCCCTCTCCACCTCTGTTACAAATCTTGGTATAAAAATGGACTCTCATCTTACATTTGAAAATCACATTAAGCATCTGTTTAAAACCTGTTTCTTCCATCTTCGAAACATCTCCAGACTTCGCCCATCTCTAACTTTTTCTGATGCTGAGAAACTCGTCCATGCCTTTGTCTCCTCCAGGCTCGACTACTGCAACTCCCTGTTTATTGGAATCCCTGGCAAAAACCTTCAGAAGCTTCAATATATTCAAAACAGTGCAGCAAGGATTTTATTGAGAGCTCGTAAATTTGAACATATTACACCCATTCTCCATAACCTCCATTGGCTTCCTGTCACCTACAGAATTCAGTACAAAATTGCTCTCATTACCCACCAATGCTTAAACAGAACTTCACCAGATTATCTAAAGGACCTTCTTGCACCATATTCATCCACCCGGTCTCTACGATCACAGAACAGTAATCTCCTTCACCTTCCACAAACCAAATTAAGGACCATGGAGACCGGGCACTCTGTGTGGCTGCCCCCTGCCTCTGGAACTCCCTCCCTGACTATCTGAGAGCTCCACAATCACTGGTTGACTTTAAAAAAGGCTTAAAGACCTTTATTTTTAAGCAAGCCTACTCTGCCTCCACATGATTTTATCTCTGATTTTAGTTGATATTATCATTGTTTTTAATTGAATTTATTACTGATTTTTGTTACTTTATCATTGATTTTACTTGATTTTATCACTTGTTTTTATTTGATCATTTATTTTAGTTGCACTTTGTAGCACTTTGAGATTTTTGCTAATGAAAGTGCGTTACAAATTAAATTCATTATTATTATTATTATTATTATTATTATTATTATTATTCTTTGTATCGGGGTCACAGGGTCACTGGTGCCCATTGTTATGTTCAGAAACCACTGAGTTCGGTGTTTTCGTTGGACCCTGTAATGTTATGCACTGTTAGTGACATGTTACTATGCCTTTAAGAGATATAGCCGTGCTTTACGGCATGGGTAAATGTGAGGGTGTGGGGAGTTTTGGGTCAGTAAAAGTTTGGTGCAACGAAGCGACACGGTGTGGTTATTGAGTCTTCCGCGGACATTACATTTTGGCAGACAAGGATGTCCGGACTCTCCTTACCACCACCGCCACCTTTCCTGCCTCTTCCCGGTGACCCAGCTGTCCCCTGGGACAGATGGCTGATGGCGTTTGAGGATTATTTGCTAGCGTTGGGACACATTGAGTTGGCGGAAGCCAGGAAGTGTGCGCTCCTGCGCCATTGTCTAGGCCAGGAGGGTCAAAGAATCTTCGCCACGCTCAAGTTATTGGATAATAAATATGGCACGGCAGCACTGAGGGCCCATTTCAGCTCCGGACGTAGCCGGCGGACGCACCGCTTCGATTTTCGTCAGAGGACGCAACAGGAGAGGGAGGCCCTGGCCTGCCTGTGGGCATGTGAACGCTGACACGTCTATCTATATGGCAGACCGTTCACCATCCGTACAGACCACTAGGCGCTGATAGCACTGTTGGTGACCCAAGGCTCTGGGCACAGGCCTATGAGACTGCTGCGGTGGGCTGACAGGCTAAATCAGTACAATTTCAGTCTGGAGGTTATGCCTGGGCAGGCCAATACGGTGGTCGATCTCCAGTCAAGAGCTGTGTCAGTGACAAAGGAGACGGGCGGAGCAACTTCAGACACAGACAGCTATGAAGACTGGGTTCATGTCCTACATGGACGCCTTAGTTCAATAGTCACCCTGACAGAGCTGCAGCAGGCCTCAGCTGCAGATGATACACTCACAGTGCTCTGCACCTATGTGCAGGATGGCTTGCCTGCCAAAGTGGATGACATGGTGCTTCCCTACTACCATTTCTACAACTAACTCTCCTGTTAGGGGGGTGGTGTACCTAGCTCGTGGTCACCGGACTGTCATTCCAGAAATTCTCAGGGCCAGAGTACTGCATATGGCGCATGAGGGGCACCTAGGGGTGGTCAAGGTGAAGCAGCGCTGCCGTGATACAATGTGGTGGCCCTGTATAGACTCTGATGTTGAGGAGCTTGTGCGTGATAATCGCTAGAACCGCGTTCTTGTTAAGAACCACAAGGCTGTGGTTAAAAATTCTGAAACAGGTTCTGCTTGTGCGTAACTGCGCTTGCTGCCTTTTGAGTGGGAAAAATGGCCAGCCTGCCACAGCCCCCCTCACCCTGACCCGTTGGCCACCTTCACCTTGGGAACATATTCAGGTCGACATCTGTGGGGAACTTCATGGGGCACCTGCTCACGCTCACTACCTGCTGGTTGTTCACAATCTTCACTCGAAGTGGCCTGAGGTTTGCCAACTGAGCTCACCATCATAGACTGCCTGGACAACCTGTTTGGATGCTGGGGCCTTCCCAGTGTTGTTACAACGGATAATGGGACCCAGTTCACCTCAGCAGAGTTCACAGAGTTCCTCACACTAAGCTCCATCAGGCACATCAGGACAGCATTGTATCACCCAGAGAGTAATGGTGGTGTGGAACTAATCAATAAATCTCTCAAGAATGGAATCAGAGCCTGTCTTGAGGAGGGGAGAACCTTTAGCAATGCTCTCAACCAAACCCTCCTGACCCTCTGGGCATCCAAGCATTCCACTACAGGAGTTTCACCGGCGATGTTAATGATCGGCTGCGAACTGAAGCCCCCACTAGACTGTCTGAGAGCTGAGCCAGCCCCTGCACGTGGGAACTGAGGCCTGCTGCAACTCTGTCAGGGTGACTATTGAACTGAGGGGTCCATGCAGGACATGAACCCAATCTTCATCGCTGTCTGTGTCTGATGTTGCTCCACCCGTCTCCTTTGTCACTGACACAGCTCTTGACAGGAGATCAACCACCGTGTTGGCCTGCCCAGGCATAAACTCCAGACTGAAATTGTACTGATTTAGCCTGTCAGCCTGCTGCAGCAGTCTCATGGGCCTGTGCCCAGAGACTTGGGTCGCCAACAGTGCTGTCAGCACCTGGTGGTCTGATACGGATGGTGAACGGTCTGCCATATACTGTAGATAGACATGCCAGCATTCACACACCCACAGGCAGCCCAGGGCCTCCCTCTCCCCCACAGAATATTTCTGCTCTACTGGAGTAAGTGCACGTGAGGCAAAAGCGACAGGGCGTTCCACCCCGTCATGAATCTAGAAGAGCACAGCACCTAGCGCCACCCCAGAAGCATCGCAGGTGACCATGGTGGGAGCGGTTAAACTGAAATGGGTCAGCGTGGGTGGAGACGTGAGCTGTTGTTTGATGATCTGCACAGGGTTGTGGCATGCTGATGTCCTTCCGGAGCAACCAGCTCAGAGGGGCAGTCGAGTCGCAGTAGTGTGGCATGAATCTGAGGTAGTAGGCAGCCATTCCAAGGAAGAAAGACAGCTGGGATGGTGATTGCAGGTCCAGCAGGGACAGGATGGCCTCGGTGTAGGACAGAATTGGGGTGATGCCCTCTTTCGAGAGCCTGAAACCCAGAAACTCGACATCGTCAGCCCCAAATATGCACTTCTGAGAGTTCAGCGTGACCCTGTGTTGACTAAAATGCTGAAAGACCTGCTCCAGGCGAGCATCATGCAGTGCAGTAGATGGTGCATGCACCGCCACGTCATCCAGGTAGATGGAGACGCCTTGGATACCAGCCAGTAACAGTGACATTATCTTCTGAAAACAACTCGGGGCTGATGAAAGACCAAACGCCATGCGTTTAAATCTGAAAACTCCCACATGCGTGACAAACGCTGTAAGGTCCATACTTGCTGGTGCTAGAGGAACCTGCAGGTAGCCATTCCGTAGGTCCATCTTACTGAAGACAGTGGAGCCGTGAAAATGGCTGGTGAGTTCCTCAGCTGTGGGTAGAGGATACTTATCAGGTACGATGGCTTTGTTCACATCAGTGAGGTCCACACAGTCGCAGTCCACCCCCCTTTTTCCTGGCTATCACAAGGTTTGATACCCACGGTGAAGCATTGACAGGCTCTATGACGTCCTCCTCCACCAGGCGATGCAACTCGGCCTCTACGGCATCACGGAGAGCCAGGGGAATGCGCCGAAGAGGTTGGATAACAGGACGGACTGATCGATAAACCGTAGGCTGATGGACAAACCCTGTCATGTGGCCCAGTCCGCTGAACAGTTGTGGATATTGGTCGGGCCAAGAGGTGGTGACTTGCAGGACATGCTGGCCCTTAGCATCACTCACCGCAAAACCCAGGGCAAGGAACAAATCTAGGCCCATAATGTTAGCTCCTTTCCGGATGATACAGAACTTGATGTTAGGCGTAAATTGCTGATCATACTGGACAGGGAGGCGGACCACAGAGTGTCGATGGGAGAGTGACCGTAGCCCAGCAGGGGTGTAGTGGCTGCTTCCAGGGGAATACGGCTGAAAAACCGGTCATATGTGCATTTGTTCAAAATTTACACTTTGGCCCCTGTGTCCACAAGGAGCAGGATGTGAGCTGCACCCACACGACATGTGCAGAGCTTGAATGATGGCTGCAGAGTCTGTACAGTGTTAATGGGAACCACAGTAGTATCCTGGCGAGCAAAAGAGGAGCAACAGCAGCGTGCAAAATGATTCAATTTATTGCATTTATGACAAAGTTTTCCATGGGCAGGACATGACTGGTCTCTAGTTGCATGGTTAGTAGAGCCACAGTTACCACAGCTCTTGGCCCCACTCCTACTGGGCCCCCTGCCCACTCTCTGTACATCCAAATTGCCACTCAGCCCGTCAGCCCCCTAGACAGTTTCTGTGTGATGGACAGACGGTGTTGATGACGTCACCGGTTTGTGCACAACGTGGCAAAAATTTTATGCCTCTGTTATTGCCGTTTCTAGCTGCTTTCCAATTACCAGAGCGTCTGCCAGCGTCATGGAGTCTTGTTCTAGGAAAAGTCTCTCCCTCAGTTGTTTACATGATGGTTTCTCTATCAGCTGATTGACTATAAGTCCATCCTACAATGCTCCAAAGTCACAGAGTCTAGCCAGCTCACGTAATGCTGAGGCATAGTGGGTGACAGACTCACCCGGCTTTTGCGTCCTCTGACAAAACTTGAAGCGGTGTATCCGCCGGCTCCGTCCGGAGCTGAAATGGGCCCTCAGTGCAGCCTTGGCCGTGGCATATTTATTATCCGATAACATGAGCTTGGCGAAGATTCTTTGACCCTCCTGGCATAGACAATGGCGCAGGAGCGCACACTTCCTGGATTCCGCCAGCTCATTGTGTCCCAACGCCAGCAAATAATCCTCAAACGCCGTCAGCCATCTGTCCCAGGGGACAGCTGGGTCACCGGGAACAGGCAGGAAAGGTGGCGGTGGTGGTAAGGCGAGTCCGGACATCCTCGTCTGCCAAATTGTAAAGTCCGCGGAAGACTCAGTAACCACATCGTGTCGCTTCGTTGCACCAAACTTTTACTGACCCAAAACTCCCCACACCCTCACATTTACCCATGTCGTAAAGCACGGCTATATCGCTTAAAGCTGGGGTCTGCGATATTTGAACACTCTGGGACTCTCTGGGACTTAGAAATATTTTCAGTGCAGAAAAGCATTCTGCTCCCTCCCCTCAGAGCCATATATGGCACAGTCCGTGCTTCTGGTGAACTTGGGATCTGCTCCGCCCCCTGCTGCTGTCTGCTCAGAGCCGCTGCGATATTCTGTGTTTATGGAAATAAAACCTTCTAATAAAATAAAATAAAAACATGGAGCGCTAGTCCTACAACACAAAATCCAGCAGAAATCATCAGAGGTTCACGAAGCAACGTTTGGACATGATTTAATTCGCTCGTGACTTCCTCATGTCGCTGCGCTGCTGGAATGTCTGGAATGCTCCACCTCCTCCTGTCTGCGCTGCGATATTCTGTGTTTATATGATAATATAACTGTTTAAAAAATTTAATAAAACCACGAATCACTCATCCTACAACACAAAATCCAGCAGAAATCATCAGAGGTTCACGAAGCAACGTTGGACATGTTTTAATTCGCTCGTGAGTCGTGACAAATCCATTTCCTCATTTCTGTCAGTGAAGGATGAAGCGATCACTTGGCTTTTGGCAAAAAAACTAAATAAAAGTCCAGCTCTGGGATAAAGAAGGGATATTTAATACATTTTGTGTCACATAAAAAACAGTCCTGCATCGCTTTGCAATCCTTTAAATGAGAACGAGCTGCGGCTGGGACAGGTGGGGGCGTGGGTTGGGGCGTGACAAACAACTCTGTTTTTATTGGCTGTCAGTGTCCTGGTCACTCTTGTGTTTTCAGTGTTTTTATAAATGCTGATAGAGAAGCAAGGGGACAATAGATTTTTTCAGAGATTACTTTGTCTAACATCAGTTTGTCTGTAGATAGTGACTGAGTGAAGAAATATGTTCAAAATATATTGTTTGAAAAGTTACAGACTACATTACAATCTTACATACTATAGCTTTAAAGGCACAGTAACATGTCACTAACAGTGCAAAACATTACAGGGTCCAATGAAAACACCAAACTCGGTGGTTTCTGAACATAACAATGGGCACAAGTGACCCTGTGAGCCCAACACAAAGAAGTGGGTAGAGATGATGGATGGATGGATAGAAATGTTTCCTGGACCTGGGACTTCTGTGTTCGTCTCCGTGTCTTTCCTGACCTCTCAAACCCAGTTGGTCGAGGCAGGTGGCTGCCCATCCTGAGCCTGGTTCTGCTGGAGGTTTTTAAAGGGAGTTTTTCCTCTCCACTGTCGCCTCGTGCTTGTTCAGGATGGGAGCTGAATCACAGTCAAAATACAAGTTGCAAATTTAAAGTTTGATTCAATCTGCTGGTTTCCTTTGAAAACAGAAAAAAAAACTTTAAAAAGATTTTTAAATAAATGGGTATAAATTGGCTTTAACTTTTTTGTATTAAATTGTAAGATGACTTAATGTTAACTGGTATTTTACAAATTAACTTGAATAACTTGTAATTATTACTAAAATATCTCTGTCATGATCTTGGTGGAATTAGTTGAACGAGGATTCTGTCTAATGTAAAATAGTTATTGAATCAAGTGTTTACTTATGTAGGTAAACATAGATGTTTAACAACGTTAAAATACACCAGTATGCAGGAAATGGTTTTAAATGCTTTACTTGAATATTAAATTGTAGTAGTTCAGTACAAAATGTTTGTATGTGTGCACAGTGTTAAAAGTAAACATTAAAACAAAATGGGTTTACAGGTTCCTTCCTACGTTGCTGCCACCACAATTTCTACCACTTTAACTTTTATTCCCTGTTCCTTCACAATCCAATGTCTTCAAACGTGCTATTCTTTTCTATTTACAGTATATGCTTTATTTTATGATTGTCTACTGTTGTCTGTTGTCATCATTCTTAGTTAAAATCAGATCTTGTCAGTGAGTCCCCGGGGCTCAATGAGACTAAATTGTATAAATAAAGATTGAATGAATCCACTTGGAATAACATCCATCTCCCTTCTCCCATTGTTTTCCTTTCCACTATTCCTTCCCCATACACTGATTTCTCCTACTTTTACTTACAAGAAAATTTGTGTGGGACCAAATTTCTCCTTCAAGTTATTCCCTATAACATCATCAGCTGGACATTTCAAATCTAAGGGCAAAGACAAG
The DNA here is from genome assembly GCA_038048925.1 of Garcialebias charrua. NCBI lineage: Eukaryota > Metazoa > Chordata > Actinopteri > Cyprinodontiformes > Rivulidae > Garcialebias > Garcialebias charrua. The sequence continues at coordinate 21,382 of JBBPBX010020631.1, read as the reverse complement.
TTATTCTTGCTCAGATTAGACAAAACTTAAATTAGTATCCCTCTGTCATTTACAGACACAAAAGACTGGCAAATCTCCCTCAAGTCCACTTGATCAAGTCTATCTTGGTGTTTGTGGCAGACAGCTACATTGTTCAAACACTGCTGTTTCATGGAGGAGCCATGGAAGGCCTTAAGCTTTCTTGAAGCACTACAACTTCTTTCAGTCTCAGCTTAAGAGCATGGCACAACAAGAAACACCAGCAGCTCTCCTTGTGTGAGTTGAGCATGCTCCGCTTCTCTCATGCATCTTAAAACATATTTGTTCACATTGTCATGAATATTGTGAGCATAGAATTGAGTAAAGAGTAATTTAATACAATTTAAAATAAGGTTGTGACGTAACAAAATGTGGAAAAGTGAAGTGCTATCAATACTTTTTGGATGCACTGTGTGGACAAGTCTCTCTTGTAAAGGAGTCCTGGCCCAAGGACACTAGCCTAAATAAAGGTTGAACTGAATGAATATTACAGTATTTTCTGGTGTATAGGTCGCACCTGTGTATAGGTCGCACCTACGTTTAGCTCTGCTGCAAATGTCTGCCACAGGAGCGCACAGCAAGGCTTTTAAGAAGATTAACACTTAATTATTTGTTTGATAAAAATTATAGCAAATATATGTCTGAGCTGAACTTTTCCTTAAAGGAGACCACATATAGGTATTTAAAATTTTTATGTTATGTCTGTGTGCTATCTTGACAATATTAATTCATTTTAATACACAAAATAATTCTTAGATAATTAATTATACCCTTTTTAATTCTGCCATTTTTAACTTTCGTTTTGAACGACCGGTTTCTTGAAGTCCACGCCCTTCAACGATCTGTTAACGCCCTCTGTAACAGCCAGTATCTGTAATGTGTTGTTGTTTTAAAATTAGCTCTTTTTTTATTACTCATTTGACTTACTGTTAGTGCTAGCTTAAGATAACTTACCGAAACCCGTCTGAGCGCGCCGCAATTAGCTGCTCCTTTTAGCATGAGACCACCCGAATCCGAAGCTAATGTTAGCTTGTTCCTCTTCCGGTGTTCGCCAGCTTCGCTCGTTGCACGCGGAGATTTTGGGAGTTATCGCTGTTCCAGTCAAGACAACAAAGTTCACCAAGTGTCTCCCGTAAATTAATCAGTAAGGAGAAGGTCCTCGCTGCTGCGAGGCTGCTGCGAGGGCAGCAGCGAGGCTGTACAATTGAAGCTCCGCTCCATCCGCCAGAAGAGGGTCCCGTTGCCGCTGGTCCCTACGCCGGGGGTCCGCTCGTTTAATTTTTGACGGCTGCGCGTTGGGAGCGATCGCAAATACACTAAAAATTGAACTAAAATATAAAAATAACAATTATACTTTATTTATAAAGCCATTTAAAAAAAACACAGCTGCAACAAAGTGCTGTACACATGAAATTAAGAACATATAAACAAAAGATGAGATGAAATCATGAAAAACAACAGTCATGTGTTTAATACAGAAGTGGGTTGAGCCTAACCAGGGGTTGCTAGGTGAGGGGCTGGACTCAGGTTTGAGGTGATTGGCTACGGCCTGTGACGTCAATAACTGCAGGAAGTGTGAATCCAGGTGTATTTATCAAAAATAAATAAATCTACTTAGAGTAAATAAACCACTGGGTGCATTTTTTTGGCACAAGGACTGTTTTTTTATGAAGTAAATACCCAAAGTTGAGTAAAAAAAACATTAAAAAGTGAATTTTGCATCTGTGGTCCCCTTTAATAAATGAACGTAATTGTGAAATGAGCTGGATTTAAAAATTTGTTTCGCCGAAAGTGATAACAAGCCATATATAAGTCGCACCTGCAGTATAGGTCGCAGGTCTTGAAAAAAACCATAAAAAGGTGCGACCTATACACTGGAAAATACGGTATACACATTACTTATCATAGATATGAACTATTTTTAACTGAGAGCAGAAAAAAAATAGAAAGAGGCAAAACGGAGCTGAAAATAGCACAAAAAGTAGAATCAAAACAAAAGGTAAACATTTTTTTTCCATTTACCCTTTATTTATCCAGGGAGTCTCATTGAGCCACGAGAACTCATTTTCATGAGAGACCTGTTAGGAAGCAGATGAGCATTAATGAGCGGTAAAAGGTTGCAAACAGTACAAAGGGAAAGAAGAAAGCTCTGTCAACGAAACTGGAAACTGTGGCTGAATAAAGTTAAATATTTCAAAAAGTATAAACAGCACAAACACTAAAAGTTGTAGCAGGAATGTTCTCAACAAGCTAGATGTTTTAATATATACGTTGATGAAATGGCACAAAAATTGTGGAACGCAATAGTTAACAAATAATTCATAGATAAAAAAAATTGGATCAAAAATGTAAACACTTTTTAAGCATTCACAGAATACCTGATGTTTTGTGCATTAAAACAACATGGCTAGAATTCATGTGTTTACTCAAAAATATATCTTCATAGTTAAGTAAAACAATAAGAACCAGGATGTTTTGATAAAATAACACAAAATATAAATTAAATTTTGCAACAAAATGCTTTTTATTTTGCAAGGAATGCATCAGATTTTTAAACCATCAGAAGATATTTAGCTTGATGACAACTATGCGATGCAAAGGTCCGTCAGGCAGCAAGTAGTAGATACGTGACCTGGACGATTCAGCTTCTTGCATTCAGAAAAATTAAAGCAGCCCTTGAAGTAACCTCTAGCTGTGAACAAAAAAGAAATAAAGTTATGCATATGCAGTTTTCTGTGGTTTAAATGATCAAAGTTAAACTAAAGAAGGTTTGTACTCACGTGGATCGTAGTAGTTAATATAGGCACAGCCATCATCATCAAAGTGGCACTTAACTATAGGTTCTGCACACCTTATATTAGTACCTCCACAGTGGCATTTCAAGGCTTCATCTTGGAAATTAACAACAACATCATACATTTTATATAAAATTTATTAAAAACACCTTTTAGTTGCTTTTATTATATATGGCTGCAGGTGTACTCACTCTGGCTGACAAGCACCAAAACCAAAACTGCAAGAATCACTGCCTTCATGTTTTCACACTGACCACACCAGATTCTGTTCAAAATAAAACCAGAAAGCTCTTTACTACACAAAATATTATTTGGAATACTCAGACATTAAAAAAAATAAATAAATAACAACTCACCTAGCCTGGTTGATACCAGACCCATGTCCTTCACTTCGCTTTGGACTAGGGTCTGGCATCTCTGCCATAGACAACGATTTCTCCTGGAGATTTTTGAATGGACCAATCAGAGAACAGGAGGCAGAGTTTTGTTAGTTTAGCCTGACGAGGTCCAGGCTATCAGATAAATTGCTCAGAAACCACTCGGTGGATATTTTTTCTGCCACCAGTGTGTAATTATATGTCTTTAATTTACTGACTGTTGGCCTAGATGAAACATTTGAGATAAAATTCGATTTTTTATCATTTATTTTCGTAGCGCACCCGAGGCTGTTTGGAAAATATCAAACCGAAACTATTTAATATCCAGCAGATTTGACCATTTCGTGAATTGATTTAGGAACTGTTAAGCTCAGGAACACTTCTGATATAACGTCAGCTATGAACTATATTTTTTCTCAGCAGAGAAATAATAGTTTTTTACCTTGTTTTGATGAAAATTCGTTCGTGGCGGCAGCCATTTTGAATGACGACGTCAGTCGACATCGTTCAAAACTCCGCCTTCTGCTCTCTGATTGCTCAGGAACACTTCTGATATAACGTCAGCTATGAAATCTATTTTTTCTCAGCAGAGAAATAATAGTTTTTTACCTTGTTTTATTGAAAATTCCTTCGTGGCGGCAGCCATTTTGAATGACGACGTCAGTCGACGTCGTTCAAAACTCCGCCTTCTGTTCTCTGATTGGTCCGGTCAAAACCTACCGGAGACATCCTTGTGGATGGGAGAAATGCCAGACCCAGCAGTGAAGGGAAATGAGAATTGAGCGGAGCTGCGTAGGAATGGCGAGGGCCAGGCTACAACTCACCTGGTAAACTGTCCTGCTGAAAGGTGACCTGGTAAATGTTCAGCAGTCAGAGCAGTACACTCCTTTTATTTAGGACAGATTGCACAAGTGAAGAAATTCGAGTTTTTCATGATCTTAAAACGAGTCATTTGGGTCGCATTGGTTGTTTTAGACTTTTTAGATTCCAACAATAGAGGCTGCAGAGACCTATACTAGAAATTGAATTGTACGTGCAGATGCCATGGGGTTCTGTTATCCTTGCTGCAAACATTGGCATCAGAACGTGTCATCTTTTAGCACTTTTATTGTCTGTCCGACAGATCTCACTTGTAAATGAGTCTTTGAGGCTCAATGTGACTTATCTGTTTAAATAAAGGTTGAATTAAAAAAAGGTTTCTGGGGGAGGACCCCCAGACCCCTCCACCAATGTGTTCCCCCCACATTACAAATGCTTCTGATGCCAATGTTTGCAGCAAGGATAACAGAACCCCTAGACATCTGCACCTGCATGTATTCCACAATACTGGACTCTTTCTGACCTCTTGCGTCTACATTTTAAAATAGTCTAAAACAACCTAGGAGGAGAGCAAGCAACACCCAGGAAGATCCACCATGATGCAATGTTAGAAAATAAACGTCTCTGTTTCTCTGAAACTCCCGCAATATATGGGATGACCACTGGTCTAGGTCTAGGTTCCTCCTTTTCACCTGATGGCTGGCTGGAGTCCTGTTTGGGTTTCTTCTCTGAGAAGAGAATAAAGAGAAACCCAGCAGAGAAATGGAAAAGAAACCCAAACAGGGCTTCAGCAAGCCATCAGGTGAAAAGGAGGAACCAGGACCTAGAGCAGTGGTTGTCCCGTATATTGCGGGAGTTTCGGTGAAAGAAAGACGTTTAAACATTTTCTAAACCTGATGTCCCAGTGGCTTTCAAACCCCAAAATGCATTACTGCAAATACTGGTTAATCTCAAAGATCCAGTCCCCCCAGTACAAACAGAGTAATATTGTGTATGTGGTTCAGTGCCAAGAGGGCTGTGATCAGTCTTACAAAACAGCCAGTCCAAAAGGATGGTCCGACCAGGACTCTGTGGTCTACATTCATCTGCAGACAAGTGATCACTCCTTGTCCAATTATCACTGTATGCTGTTATTGCTAGTATCACTCAGCCCTCTGTGAATAGCAAGCAACCATCAGAGAAGAAACAATCGTCATTAGGCTGATGATCCTCCTTTATCTTGTTGTGAACAGCTAGTTTTGAATGTCAACAACAAACTGGTTGATCCAATATGAGCAGGGGCTCTTTATAAGATCAAGTTTATTATAGCTCTTCAGATTAACAAAGTATTTTGGACTAAAGATGAAACATTTCAACAAGTTTATTTAATTATTTATTTATTTATTTTTATTATTACGTCCAGAGGACCTAAATTACCTTTGTTAGATTTTTCTGGACTACTGAGCATGCATCAGGATGTCTTACATAAGGTTATTGACAGCTATGATCTGATGGATACACAAACACATTTTTTTTTACTTTAGCCATGTCCTGCAGTTCATTCTGTTATGGCTTTTTCTTCTTACACTGCACTTGGATCAGTACTGCTACACACAGCCGGCTAAGCTTAATGATACCTTTCGTACCAAGACACACCGCCTATCAGAACCTCGGCCCTGGTCTGTTGTTAACTGGCTGCACCAGGAAGAAAATGCTGGTAATATTGCTCCATCACTGACTACTGTACATGAATCCTGCTGCTTTGTCTTTAAAATAACCTTTAAATCTTCTTGTTTGGGTTTTAGAAGAATCTTAAGATAACATTAGCTTGTTTATTGTGACAGAAGAATGACGGGATTGTGTCAAAAACAGATGTCAAGTAAGCTGTAGGCTACAGGTTTTCTGTTGTCATTGAGCTGGTCTGAGTTGAGCCTGGTTGTGGCGTCTGGTTCCCTTGTCAGTCAGTCACTCGGTGCAACATAAATGCTATGGGAAATTGCACCCCGCACGATTACCTGAAGGAATACACTCACGCCTTTACGGCCGGGGCGTCAGCGTCACGCCAGAGACCCCGCCCTCTGGGTATTTAAGGCGCTGACGCCCATCCTATTTCCTCTTATTGCCCTTCACCTCGCTAAACCTGAACTTCTCTTCTCTTTGCGGGACTTCTCTGTTGCTTCATTGCTCGACCAGAGGTGAGCTTGCTCCCTACACAGGGCATACAGAGAATTCTTCTTGCGTACTGCCGGGCTAGCAAAAGCTAGTGCGGCACATTTTTCCTTAACCCCAAAGTTTTTTCTTCTCCTCTTTCCGCAGACTGCTTCACTCGATGGCGCTAACTGCGTCACATCGCTACCTCTGCTAATTTCGTAGCAGGCTAGCCAGCAAAAGCGACGCGATGGAGGAGACGTCTCAAAAAAAAAAATTTGGAAGGACTCGCTCGTCTTATCTCGGGCATGCCTCCGGAGAAAGGAAAGCGAAAGCCAATACTTCCGAAAAAGGCTAGCAAGGCGGCGAGCCTGACCTCGCGCGCCTGCCCGAGCGGATACGGTATTTCCCTTTCGGCGACGGACACCCACGAGGCCTGTCCCATCTGCCTGGGGATGCTGCATGTGAAGATGGCGCTGGACGCGCCCGACTCTTACCCACACTGCAGCCAGATGTTGGAGGTGGTGAGGAGGTACCGGGTGGCCTTTGTCGCCAAAGCCATGGGCGCTGCTGCGGCGCCAACAGACCTGGACACTACTGAGCCTCTCACTCCCACGCCGGAGCTCGAGAGCATGGCTTTGGAGGACAGCACCCAAGTCGAATGGGGCAACAGCCCGGATGCGCTGGCTCCCATCGGGGACTTAACAGCCAACTTCAACACTCAAGGCTTGATGAACGAGGACGAGATCTCAATATCAGCCTCAGGTGAATTTTCTGCGGATGACGCCGACGTTGAGTACGACGAACAGGGGGGAGACCTCTCTCGCATCCCGGTGCCTTTGCTCCCGGAGACTGACTTTTCGATCCCTGCTCTGTTCGACTTGTTTCGCAGAGCAACGGACGCGCTGCAGATCCCGTGGCCAGAACCTAAGTAAAAAAAACAAGTACAGTAAACACAAGAGCAATGACCAGAGGAGATTGTGATGTGCAACGGCGCAGGACTAAATTTGGCCAAATGGTGGTGTCCATCAGAGGCACGCAGTCATGGAACACATTGCCAGTTTCCATCAGGAACTGTGGCACCTACTCTGGATTTAAAAATTCTCTGAAACTTTGGCTGAAAACTAATCAGAAGTGCACTCATGTGTACAGTAGATTACTTTGTCTATTTTCTTATGGCATCATATTTTTATTGTAATTTTATGTTGTGTTATGTGCTATATAGGTGATGTTTGTATTTTTCTCTGCTCTTTTGTTTTATGGGATGTTTCTTATTCTTACCTGCCTTAGGACAATGGATGAAAACTAGCTATTGTGCTAACTCCAGAATATTTACATTAATGCTAACTGCTGTCATGTTGATTAATATGCATTGTCCTAACTTAAATAAATAAAATAAATAAATAAAATAAAAACCTCTACCTCGTCAACAAGTCACGAGGTTGGCATGAAATTATTTTTACTCAAAACAGCAGTCCGCCACGAGGCAAAGAATGCCCATCTTTCCGGATTTCCTCATGGAGCTGACTCGCACCTGGCCTCAGCCCAGGGCTCCCATGCTGCTGCCGCTCTCGCAGTTCCTAGATGTGGATGGGATGGAAGCGGCGGGAATAGCCAGTGTGCCCTCAAATGGAGGATATGCTGGCATCTCACCTGGCCCCCAGGTCATCCGGGACGAAACCAACTCTGCCCAGCAAAGCCTGTCGAGTCTCGGCTTCTCTGCTCGAGAAATGCTACAGGGCTCACGGCCTCGCGGCGCGCGCAATGAACGTGTCCGCCATGATGCAACCGTACCTGGCTGAAAAACTGCAGGAGCTCCAGGTAACAACAGACAGACAGGCTGCCGCCGACGTGCTGAAGAAGCCCGTAGGGCAACAGACGTTGTGCTTCACATGATGGGGACAGCAGCTATTGCACAAGGCAGAGGCATTGCTGAGGTGGTCATTGCACAAGCCATCTGTGGATGACCCTAACTGACCTCCCGGAGGGACAAAGAATTCCCTTTCTGCACCACTCGATAGAGCCGACAGGATCATTCGGAAAGGCTCTGGATCGAATTCAGACCAGACTGGACCAAAGGCACAAACAGACTGAGGCTCTCCGTGTAGGTATCCCCAGAAGAGATTTCGCCCACCCCCTCTTAGGGAGTCAGCTGGGAGCAGACCCCGCAGCTTCGACACCACTCAACCACACGTGTCCCACTACAAAAGCGGCTAGCATACGAGGCCGAGCACCGGCAGAGACCACCGCCAGACCCACCTCGGGACGAACACGCCTGGAGTAAAAACAGATTTTTTCACCGCCAGGCGGTCCGACATAGGACCTCCTCGGCAAACCGGGACACCAGACAGAAGCGTGCCTGACGAACCAGGCCCTCTTCTTGACTTTACAGAATCACCCGCCCACGTGGTACGGGAAATGACCTTTTCACGTCCAGACTTTGTTTGTAACACGGTACAAAAAGCTGATGACTTTGTTTTATGCACGAATCATGTCTTTTCTGCTGTGAGTGACATAAAGTCAAATATGTCGTTACACATAAGCACGAATAAAGCTAAAAAAAAAGTCCCTCTCTGTTTTCTTGACTTAAAAAAAACACATTAACATCAGTAGCACGGCCCCCTCTGTTCTTCCAGCCGATATAAAGGGCGGGGGCCATCATTCCCCCCTCCCTCGCGGCTCACGGGGTGTTAGCCTAATCAATAAGCCTTAGCTAGGTGCCTCAGGACTGTCTGCAACAGACAGTGCCAGAGGCATCCGCAAACAAGCCCGTCAGGCCTCACAGAGACAGGTGAGGGGGGTCACGTGTTCCAGCCCCCGCCCCGTTGTAGACCACGGGGCCGGCAATACACAAATCAAACAAACCTGTGACACGTCGCTCTCCAGGGGTACGCGCCGACAGAACCTGACAACCTACCTCCCTGGCCACCAGCTCCTATTCAACTTATTACAATAAGTGATGGGGGGTCACGACAGAAGCCCACAGGCCAAAACCTGTATCATTATTTTGAGCAGCTTCACATCCTCATGCTGAAGCTGTCCCATCATCCTCAGTAGGCGAAACGCCCTGCTTAAGCAATGATCCTGCAACGTGTGACCGCGCTCGCTGTACTGAATCAGTTCTGCTCTGAAACGACACCTCCCATCGGGTGAATCTCAGCTCCCCGGAAGTTCATCAGGCTTTAGGGCACTGATGAGGCCGGAGGCCAGTGAACCTGACCCAACCATGAAACGGGCTGGAGTCAGGAGATCTGCTCGTATACAGAACTTGCATCCCCTTAGGACTATGACTCTCCACAAAAAGAGGAAAAACAGACATTCTGTTCCGCTTTTGCCCATGATGACAGTAGATTGCTTCTGCCTCCCAACACTCTCGATCAGAGTGATATGGCGACACATATGCAGGAGGGCCCTCTTCCTAACCTGATTGGCCCTCAAGGGGCCACAGAAATCAGGGCCCTTGAGGAGGAGCTGGCTCCGCCACCTGCTTCTCTCCAGGGATCCACTACGTCACCAGAAGGAACAGCCTCGCCGCTTATGCTGAGAACTATGGCAGATTTCAGCTTGGTGGTTGAGAGGAACAAACTGGTGGCCTCAGGCCTGCCCGAGAACGTGGTAAATACCATTCAAAACGCCCAAGCTATGTCAACACAGTCTCTCTATGCCTGGAAATGGCGTATTTTTGAAGCTTGGTGCATGGAAAGAAATATAATTTCTTATTCATGTGACTTGGTCCAGCTCCTCGCCTTTCTTCAGGACCTGCTGGAGAAAGGTTGTTCTTTCTCAACCATTAAGGTGTTTTTATCAGCAATTTCAGCTTGTCACAAGGAATGGGGGAGTAGGACACCTGGCGCGCACCCGCTCATAATAAGATTTATGAAGGACGTGCTAAGAAAGAGACCTCCCAGCAGGATCTTGACCCATGGATGGGATCTTAGTCTGGTCTTGGGGGCTCTCTGTGATCCCCATTCGAACCACTGAGCGACATTAAGATAGATTTATTATCTTATAAGACCGCTTTGCTACTGGCTCTGTGCTCAGCAAAACGTATGGGTGACCTCCATGCTCTGTCCATGCACCCAATGTGTACCAGGTTTGTCCCTGAACGGGTCAAAGGTCACCCTAAGGCCTAATCCTGCGTATATCCCCAAGGTCTTGACTCTAAACCCCAGAAGTCTGGACTTTGATCTCTCTTATTTTCCTCCTGCTCCTGTCCTCACTCAGGAACAGAAAAGGCTGCAGACACTCTGCCCCATGAGGGCTTTAAGCGCTTACATGCAGAGAACAGCTGAATGGCGGAAAACAAACCAATTATTTGTGTGCTTTGCGGCCCCAGCTACTGGTAGGGCCCTATCAAAGCAGTGCCTCTCACACTGGGTGACTGAGGCCATTAAAAGGGCATACAGTAGCAAAGGTCAACAGGTGCCCTCTGGAGTGTGTGCTCACTCCACTCGGGGCTTGGCCACCTCCTGGTCATTGTTCAAGGGTGTACCAGTTGCAGACATCTGTGCGGCTACAAACTGGAGCTCAACAAATACGTTTGCAAAGCATTACAGTTTGGACGTTACTGCGTGTGATGTCACTCAGGCTGTCCTTTCTAACACACAGTAGAAAGCAGCTTTGAGATGCCTTTTGAATAAAGGTGGACGTTCACACTAGCATGCATTTTACTGAGCATTTCAAGGGCGTGAATGAATTACGTTCCCATAGCAATTATGTTGCACCGAGTGACTGACTGATAAGGGAACTGAAAGTTATGCACCATAACTCATGTTCCCTGAAGGAAGGGAACGAGGTGCAACATACCTGGCCCTTTTCAATGCTGAAAGCTCGGTGAAGTGCATTTTGGAGAAAGTAAGATGGGCATCAGCGCCTTAAATACCCAGAGGGCAGGGTCTCTGGCGTGACGCTGACGCCCCTGCCATAAAGGTGTGAGTGTATTCCTTCAGGTAATCACGTGGGGCACAATTTTCCATAGCAACTGTTGCACCTCGTTCCCTTCCTTCAGGGAACATGAGTTATGGTGCATAACTTTCAGTTCCTGATCTCGCGTCGTATAAGTACCTGACTGGCCAGCGCTGTAAACTATAACCTTCTCCTGCCTTGATTTAATACAACTGGTAAAACTGGATTCATGTTTCCCTAATTTATTAATATTTTAAGTTGCTGCTTCTGAGGGAGGTCCAAGCTGGGTGGACAGCATGAGCTGGGGGTGGACCTGGGGTCCAATGAGGCCTGAGGCTCACAGCTAGCAACAGTTGGCTGCAGTGGCCTATGGCCTGTAATCAGCTCCCGTTTAAAAAAATAAAATAAAAAAGAATGAAAGAAAGACCGGCCCAGCATCTTCCCATTCTCTTGTAACGTCGTGGAATAACTGAGCAGGCGCCATTTTTAACGCCATTTTTAACGAGAGTCTATGGATAAGATTCATGCGCCCCAGGACCAGAAGTATGTCACCAATCAGAAAACGTTTCTTTGAAACAAACAATATGAACTCATCATTACCTATAAGATATTTATCCTACACAACTAAAAACATATATATTTTGAAATATTTTTATTTTATTATTTCTTTTTTTTTTCTTTTTTAAAGTTT
>JBBPBX010020630.1:13960-33894 GCA_038048925.1 Garcialebias charrua | reverse complement strand
GCTGGTCTGAGAAGCTCAGTCCTCACCTCCTTCTACAGGTGTGCAGTGGAGAGCATCCTGTGCTCCAGCATCAACGTGTGGCATGGAGGCTGCACAGTTGCAGAAAGAAAAGCTCTGCAGAGAGTGGTGAAGGCTGCACAGAAGTCTGTTGGAGTCAGTCTCCCCACCATCACAGACATCTACACCTCCAGATGCAGGAAGAGAGCCACCTGCATCATGAAGGACCCCACTCACCCAGCACACTCACTCTTTGCCCCACTCCCCTCAGGACGGAGGTTGAGGAGCATCAAATGTAGAACCACTAGACTGAGGAACAGCTTCTACCCTGAGGCTGTCTTATACTCATGAATCTCTAACCAGAATAATAAAATATCACATCATGTTGCTGCTGATCTGTTTCATATTGCTGCTGATCTGTTTCATGTTGCTGCTGATCTGTTTCATGTTGCTGCTGATCTGTTTCATGTTGCTGCTGATCTGTTTCATGGTGATGTGTTCATTCGTGCTCATCTGCTCACACAGACTCATGTTTGTGCTGCTGTTTGAAATAATGTTTTTATGCTATTAGTGCTTAGTGTTTTTTTAGTTTATGTTTTTCTTAGTTAATATCTAAGATGTTATTACCATTATTTTTTAACATTTTATTGTTGGATGTAACTGGGACCCTGTGTACATAATCTCGTTCCATCACATGTACCACACGTGGTGCGAATGACAATAAAGAATCTTTGACTCTGACTGACAGAAGTTCTTGGGGTGGGGTGGGGGTGGGGTCGATAGACAAAGCTTTTTCCTTAGTTTATACATATCCCAGGAGAAAGTTGATAGTCGACCTGCTTTCAAGGCCAAAAGGGGGAGTCAGATTTATTTTGTTAGATGTTTCCACCTGGACTATTGAACATGCATCAGGATAAGCTGTAGTTAAAGTTTAGTTTATGAGCCACAATCGTTTATTTTCTTCAGGCAGTTTTTTCTTGTCAGCCTTGAATCCTGCTGGTACTTTCCAGATCAAAAATGGTCAGATTTGTGGGCATTCCACTGATCCATGCTATGAGCCTCATTCAATGAAGTCTCCAACATGCTGGCAAGTCCTAGAAGCCACAGGTGGCCTGCAATTCTCGCAAATGGCTTCCATCTTACCATTTAGCTCGTAAATCAGCTAATTTTGAGTACTCATAACATGAAACAAACCTTCACACAGACTCGACAGTTTTGTCATGACAGAAACTGCTGCCGATGTCTTCCTCAGAAGTCGATAACATAGGAACCCGCCGATGCCAAAAAGCAGAAACCCTGCTATTATGTATCCAATTATGTAAACTTCTTCGGCATCCTCCTGAGACAGAACAGAAAGACATATCAGCTGCCACACACCCCCATGGGTCCCTGACATATCCTACAGCGTGAGTCTCAGCAGGACATGAGGGTTCTCCAGGACACAGTTGTTTTGTTGAAAAGTTTGTTGATTGCATTGAAAGTCCAGCTCACCAGATCCATAATAGTATTTTTTGTTCGGAAGCTGTGTAATAGGAGCTCCCAGACACAGAGAGATAAAAAAAAAAATTTTAAAGCAGGAGGAAGAGGAGAGCAGGGGAGGGGAGGGAGAGGAAAAAGCATCCGCATTGAGCGAGAGTGAAGAAAAAAATACTAAACGTATCAGGAAGCAGATCAATAAATAATACATTTTCATCTCACTGGCACCTGCTTGGGTTGAGGCAAGGTCATGGTGCATGTATGTTTCATATTTTATCCAAAATACTTTGTCATGACTGAATAAGTCTTTTGGATAAAAGACGAAACATTTCAACAAGAAGAATCCGTCCAGCAGACCTGAATTTATTTTGTTAGATGTTTCCACCTGGATTATTGAACATGCATCAGGATATGCTGTAGTTAAAGTTTAGAGCATGGATGCCCAAACATTTTGCAAAGAGAGACAGATTTGGTAAGGTGAAAATGTTTGGGGGAGCAACCATTCAGCCTGACATTCTTTGAACCATTAACATTACATGCAAATTAACTTTTTAATAAAAATTTAAATGCAGATGGCATAATTTTCATTTTCAACACAAACTTTTGAATTGGGCGGCACGGTGGGTTAGTTGATAGAGCTGTTGTCTCTCAGCAAGAAAGTTGTTAGATCAAATCCCAGCCAGGGGCCTTTGGATGAACAGATGGGTGGATTTTGAATCTGATATTAAAAACAAAAAAGGCTTCAGTTTTCATTATTTCTATTTTAGACTCAGATCCAGAATAGCTACAAAATGGAAAAACGGACTGCCGGACTAAAACCTGGTTTGATTGTTAATTGAAAAACAAAAGAGTAAAGGATACACAGACTGAAAAGCATATTAAAAACTGTGTTTTTAAATTATTAGAATATTTAGAATTTATTCACCTCATAAGACTAAACCAATAACTTGCCTGCACTACTGACATCTTGCCTGCAGTACACTGCACAGACCAGGTCTGGCTCATAAACAGAGGTTTTGATGGGCAAGATGTCACACAGGTGAGAGTCATTTGGTCTCGTCCTCACATGGCTCGTGTTAATGTTCATAACAGAGAATGTTTTCTCACACGAGTATGCTGGTGAAGATACTCAGTCATCCAGGACATGATAAAATAAAAAAAAACATTCAATACAGACCAGAAAGTTCATTCTCAATACAGAATTCTCACACGAGTATTTAAAGACAAAAAAGCTTAGCAATTTTTTTGCGAATGTTTATATCTCTTGGAACCTGGCTTTATCCAGCTGATAGTAAAAGTTGACAAGAGGGAGCTGCTGGTGTCGACTGCATCACTGAAGCTCATGTTAGCATGTTTCGTCTGGCAGTGCCGGTTAATACTGAATTAATTGAAAACAGCCACAGTCTCTTGGAATATTAGGCAGACACAGTTGCTTTAGATTTCAGTAAAAAATCACTTATTTATTTATTTGTTTATTTATTTATAAATTTGTTCATTTTAAAATATAATACAAAACAATCCCATAAACGATAACATACAAAATATAAAAAATGAAAGGTAGCAGAAAGAAGAAAAAAAATCTTATTACATCTGCCCCTTTTTTTCAAACAATTAGTTCAAACAAAAATAATCTTCGAGTAACAGAACAAAATTAATAACTTTAATTTTTCTAACTCTAATACAATACACATTAAGCTACTTCATTTTTTTTTTTTTTTTTACAATTCAGTTGATTCACTTAATTTTCCTCTTGTCCCGGAAGCGCCGGTCCTTGCTGTCAACTTTCCTTTTTGTTGTTGTTGTTACGGTTTCCATTTTAAAAACAGACTGGAAACATTGTCATCTTCTGGTGAAATATAAAATATATTTTTTTGTACTTGTGTATTTTATCCACCTTAATCCTGGTGCCTCTGCTGAAGAAACGAATATGCAAAAAACTTCCGGCCCGTCACCGGAAGTACCGTATTCGCCGTTGTAAAATACGCACCGGTGATTAATACGCTTTGTCCAATTATTAACAATAAACAAGAAAAAATTGTACACAATACGCTTCGGTGTTTAATACGCGTCATCGCCACGCGACGCGTCAGCGCCTCATTTGCCCTGCTTAAAATGGCGGTGACAGAAGCGAGCGAGTACAAAGAACTTCACAAGGAAACACGGTAAAAACAATTATTTCTTTGCGAGAAAAATATATTTCTTAGCTGACTTTATAGCAGACGTGCTCCTGAGCTTAACGAAATGTTCAAATCAGCTGGATTTAAAAAAAAAAACTTCGCCGAATTTTAGGCAGGCGGCTCGGACCGGACGCTTTGTTTCTTTAAATTTAGCTAAATAAACGCTTAAAAAATATATTTCTTAGCCTGACTTTATAGCAGACGGGCTCCTGAGCTGAACCAAATGTGAAATCAGCTGGATTTAAAAATCCGCGGTGTGGTTTATGAGTGGTATCTTGCAAACAAAAACAGCGAACCTCACAGCTAAGCTAAATGCAGCTACCGGTACACCCAGAGCAAGGGGCGGGCAGCGACAGAGTCAGTCCGACCAGAGGAGGCTTTTTTCGGACACATGAGCTAGAAACGTCTGGAAGTGGCCCTCTTCCTCTTCGCTCTCTGAGTCCTCTGCTGGCTGCTGCCCCATAGCGCCCGTAGCGGCCGAAACTGGTACTGCACCATTTTTGCCCAAAATGAAAAACGAAGAATCAGAGCGAAAAATGGGTCTAAAAATATGGGAAAAAAATCCATAATACTCTTCGGTGTTTAATATGCAGGACATTCAAATTAGCAAAAATACAGCGTATTATACACTGTTTTTTACGGTAGCTGTATTATACTGACGTAACACGGAGAGCAAAGTTAGTTCAGCAGATAAAACACTGTTTTTGTTTTGTCGACATTTATTTAAAAAAATGCAACATTTACGAAAATGTCCAAGTTCAGGCACCTGTTGTGTTCGCGGCTGCACAAACAACCATACCAAACTACATCAGTGGCTACAACAACAACAGAGTTTGAAACATGGACCCAAAACAAACAAAAAGAGTGTTCCTGTGAAAAGCGGTATAGTTTCCATCTCCTACGTACAGATGAGGAATTAAGAAGAATGTGGGAAAAAAATGTGAACTTGAAGAGACCGCCGAAAACACTGGATATGAGTTGTTGACAAACTGCCGACGTAGGAAAACCTGCATCCTACATTGTGGCTGGACCACAATAAACCACCCGAGAAGAGACCCGGACCCTCAGAAGTATTGAAATCAATTACAAGAACATCAGGTATGATTTCAAGTGTATAGAGGACACAGCTTTATTGTATTTGTTCATCTTCAGTTTTATGATTTTCTCTGCAATTAAAATGCAACTTGTGTTTATGGCACTAACAGCAGGGCAGCAGAAACATAACAATATTGTAGTTTTATGACAGAAGTGTTTATGAATAATCCCAGAGACATTAATACAATCTTACTATCAGTTTTTATATGTAGCTTTGATAATTCCCCCAAATTTCCTATAGCTTAGGAGATGTTACATGCGAGGGATGGGGGGCTGTCGATCCTTCGCAAATAAAATCTGATGGGAGGATAAATGTTATATTAAACCCTAATGTATCTTACATTAATAATTATATAAATTAATAATAATAATAATTAATAATAATTAATAATAATAATATATAATAATAATATTAATAATTAATAATAATAATAATAATATAATTTAATAAACAAAAATAATAATAATTATATGTTACTGCTACCTTCAGGAGAGCCTGAGGGGGAACAGAATGAGGAGCTGTGCTCAACATCAACGTCATCATCCTGTGATGCCCACAGTGGTCAGATCCAGGATGGAGGAACACAACTATTCTAAAAGCTCCACCATCACATGTGTAATGTAACTTGTATCCTGCTACAACAGTTTGCGCCTGTTTCACTGTCAGTGGTTGTTGTAGACCAAGTCCTAATGACTGATGAAACTGATGAGACAGAGCTTTGTCATGGATGAGTTAGCACAGCTGTTTAAAACATCACAAGGTCAAAAAGTGAAAACTGAAATGAAGATATTTATTACTGCACTTAACTGCTTATACATCACATTCATTGAACATTTTCTGAAAACAACTGAGGCACAACTGAACAATCTAAAGTATAAACCACTAGACTGCTGTATTTTTTTACAGTGCAAAATTGAATTAGTTATTAAAATAATTACACACTAAACAAAACCTAAACAAAAATGTAATTTGCAAATAAAAGTTTTTATAGTTGTCCAAATATTTTACTGTATGTGTCAATATGTAGACTGAGAGGAGAACCCAGGGAAGACCCAGGACAAACTGGAGAGACTACGTCTCTGTGTTGGCCTGGGAACACCTTGATGTCCTCCCAGAAGAACTAGAAGAGGTGGCTGTGGAAAGAGATGTCTGGACCTCCCTGTTCAAGATGCTGCGCCCCCAACCTGGCATCAGAACAAGAGGAAGATGATGGATGGATGGATGGATGGATGGATGGATGTCTGAAGGGGATATTATGTTTTAAAGTTTCATGTTTTTAATAAAATTAACAAAAACAACAGTTAAGACTGTTATTTTCTCCCTAGCTTCATGCTCTTCATGTGTCATGTGTTGTGTATGTAGTAAACAGAATATTTATCTTACTGCATTTTAAAGGACAACACCCACCGTGACAGTAACAATTCACCATATTAGACAATTACTGTAGTAGAATATGATGTCTATTTTCATTTTTGCATTTGGGCCAGGTGAGTGTAAAAAAACAAAAAAAAAAACAACGGAGTCCTGGAAGCATCCGGAAACCCCGCCGAAGATTGCCGAAGTCCGGAGTGACGTAAATACAGGCTCCACTCAGAAGGCACGGAGTGAGTTCGCGATGGAGGCTTATGAGAGTGAGAGTTAAACTCGTGTCCTACATGGCTGCTCGAGGTTCTAAATATTTCCTGGTGGGCTGTGGGTTCAGGATCAGCGCTCCTTGTTTAAATAAAATATTTTAGAACTTTTTAATAAGCTGCTAACCCGCTGCAGCTGCCCCGGACACACCGTCACCCGCGCGGGCAGCCACAGACACACCGACACAGACACACCGAGTGGACCTCACGTCACCCACTGCAGCTGCCGCGGACACACCGTCACCGACGCGGGCAGCCACAGACACACCGAGCGGACCTCACGTCACCCGCTGCAGCTGCCGCGGACACACCGTCACCCGCGCGGTTACAAACACACTGCTCTACCAGTTTAAATCCCCTTAAAGATTTTCATGAAAAAGTGGCATGAATATTACCAAACTATGGTACATTTAAAAGCCTGCTCTATTATTCATTCTGTTCTGATGTCAAAAATAAAATTGAGCAAAAGTCTTACCTGCAAAACCTCCACCCAACTGTCGAGGTGCAAGCCTTCTTCACTGGTCGGTCCACTTTATAAATCCATTATGAATCCTTTTTATTTTGGGGAAATAATGAACACTAACGCCATCCTTCGAGGTATTGCTACAGAACTAGGCAACACATCGTTTTTTATTAGTTGTATTCGTAACTACTCTGGTCAGAAATAAAGAAGCTACGTTGATGCATGCTTGTTATAACTTAGCCTGCATTCAAGGCAGATACTTCAGTGACGTCAATGCCCATATATGGAGAGGGGCAGATTTTGCCGGAGCTGCTGCTAAAATCTGCTTTAAATCATGAAATAACACATTTAGCGTTATTTCTCTACAATATACAGTAGTGTTGGTGTTGGTGTAAATGTTCATACTTTTATACTACTATGCAAAAACTCAGGACAGTGTTACACTTTTACTATTTTATGCTTATGTTTATTAAAGGGGACCACAGATGCAAAAATCACTTTTTAATGTTTTTTTTACTCAACTTTGGGTATTAACTTCATAAAAAAACAGTCCTTGTGCCAAAAAAATGCACCCAGTGGTTTATTTACTCTAAGTAGATTTATTTATTTTTGATAAATACACCAGGATTCACACTTCCTGCAGTTATTGACGTCACAGGCCGTAGCCAATCACCTCAAACCTGAGTCCAGCCCCTCACCTAGCAACCCCTGGTTAGGCTCAACCCACTTCTGTATTAAACACATGACTGTTGTTTTTCATGATTTCATCTCATCTTTTGTTTATATGTTCTTAATTTCATGTGTACAGCACTTTGTTGCAGCTGTGTTTTTTTTAAATGGCTTTATAAATAAAGTATAATTGTTATTTTTATGTTTTAGTTCAATTTTTAGTGTATTTGCGATCGCTGCCAACGCGCAGCCGGCAAAAATTAAACGAGCGGACCCCCGGCTTAGGGACCGGTTGCGACGGGACCCTCTTCCGGCGCGATGGAGCGGAGCTTCAACTGTACAGCCTCATTTCAGCCTCGCAGCAGCGAGGACCTTCTCCTTACAGATTAATTTACGGGAGACACTTGGTAAACTTTGTGTTGTCTTGACTGGAACAGCGATAACTCCCAAAATCTCCGCGTGCAACGAGCGGAGCTGGCGAAAACCGGAAGAGGAACAAGCTAACATTAGCTTCGGATTCGGCAGGTCTCATGCTAAAAGGAGCAGCTCATGGCGGCGCGCTCAGACGGGTTTCGGTAAGTTATCTTAAGCTAGCACTAACAGTAAGTCAAATGAGTAATAAAAAAGGAGCTAATTTTAAAACAACAACACATTACAGATACTGGCTGTTACAGAGGGCGTTAACAGATCGTTGAAGGGCGTGGACTTCAAGAAACCGGTCGTTCAAAACGAAAGTTAAAAATGGCAGAATTAAAAAGGGTATAATTGATTATCTAAGAATTATTTTGTGTATTAAAATGAATTAATATTGTCAAGATAGCACACAGACATAACATAAAAATTTTAAATACCTATATGTGGTCTCCTTTAAATGTTTTAGTGTTTTAGTGTTTAAATGGTTACTGTTGCACCGAGGGACTGAGAGAAATGCAATTTCAATCCTGTGTATGTCCTGTACATATTGCAGTTCTGACAATAAAGTTGACTTTGACTTTGATATCAATAAACGCTCCTGTTTTAAAGTTTAAGTAACTACTAAATATTAATGGCGATGCAATTTGAAAACATGGTGGGTCATGGACTTTAATCACAATCTTTAAAGAGATCAAGGTATTTGTGGCAGAGCTGAATATTATTTGCAACAAATCCATCTACCAGTGTTGGAAGCCTTTGTGAAAAATAAAAATTCTGGAAGTCTTTTGTGTGCATCTGTAAAGTCTTTGTCAAATAAATGTCCAACTCCAGGTGTTCTGGTGTCCAGATAACCACCATGCAGATCTGCAGGACCAGGCACATCGTCACCTGAACCTGGAAGAATAATGTAAAATATGTCTTAGGGTTTGTTTTAATGAAGTTTTATAAATACCTGTCACATCAGTTCATATATTGTAAATTACAACATTTACTCACCTTGAGGTAGTACCCAGTTTACCCACTGGGAAGAATGAGATACTTTCCATCTTCTATGCATCTAATTTCACATTTTGGCTGACACAAACTCAGAAAGTGATATGGAGCTATTTGGGGGACATTTGAGCTTTAGGAACTGCGCTGAGTCCAAAATTTCATCCGTGCTTACTCCAAACCAAAGAACAGGTGCACACTGTCATTATAAAGGCAATTAAAGTAAAGTGTAGCTGCAAGACCTGCCTTGCCCAGGCTTGGTGATGGAGGACTTTAAGACTTTGACTGGGATTATCTCTGCCTTAAGATAAATAAGATTGTGTCCCACCTCTTTTAGCAAAATGCCACAGATCTTATTACTGTGTAGATACTGATACACCTCAGAGATTTTCAGGTTGATCATCACTTCACTGTCAGAAGAACAGTTAATAAAGTAGCTAGATATGCTAGTAGATGTAATCTGCAGCAACTTCTTTAGGTCCTCCATCCCTCGTCTGCAGCAAACAGCAGAATGATTATATTATCCTGTTTAAATGAAATTCATGAAGCTAGGACTAACTTCATTTGCACTGTTCACACATAAACAAACAGTTTTCGCTCCACCGGAAGTCGCATGCATATCACACAAAGCATCATGGGGCACAGGAATAAGGTGGAAACTATAATCAACATTGCTGGTTAACATCTGTAATTTGGTTTTGTCCTAAAATTTAATGAGTTGTTGATGTACTTAAATATAATATTATAACTATTATGTAACAGTTATATAATAATACAGGGAACCCTCGAGTTACGGCACCCTCGACCTACGGCAACTCGGACATACGAACGCATCATACAGGGAACCCTCGACTTACAGCAACTCGGACTTACGAACGCACTGTTAAAAAAATGTTTTTATTTATTTATAAATGAATACATGTACAGTACTGTACAGTCACCAAGCACTTAGCCTATCCTAACACAGTTTTTAAAGATGAAGGAGTGAGTTGAATTGTCTCCCTTTCACATAAAGTGAAAGTAGCTCCCTTTATGTGAATGGAGCCTGCTGGGGAGGAGGGAGACAATTCAACTCACTCCTTAACTGTGTTAGGATAGGCTAAGTGCTTGGTGACTGTACAGTACTGTACATTTATCTATTTATACATTAAATTTAAAAAAATATATATATATTTTAATAAATAGATAAATGTACAGTACTGTACAGTCACCAAGCACTTAGCCTATCCTAACACAGTTTTTAAAGATGAAGGAGTGAGTTGAATTGTCTCCCCAGCAGGCTCCATTCACATAAAGGGAGCTACTTTCACTTTCACTTTATGTGAAAGGGAGACAATTCAACTAACTCCTTCATCTTTAAAAACTGTGTTAGGATAGGCTAAGTGCTTGGTGACTGTACAGTACTGTACATGTATTCATTTATAAAAATAATAATTATATATATTTTTTTAAAGGATCTGACTTACGTTTTTTTCGACATACGAACGGTCCTTAGGTCCGGAACTCGTTCGTAAGTCGAGGGTTCCCTGTATTTAATAAAAATATGAAATAAAAAAAATAATATATTTTTTTGTGTGTTTAAATGTTCTTAATTTCATGTGTACAGCACTTTGTTTCAGCTGTGGTTGTTTTAAATGGCTTTATAAATAAAGTATAATTATTATTTTTTCATTACAATTTTAAGCGTATTTGCACGACTTCCGGCCGTTTCCGGAAATGCATCCGTGTCCGCCATTTTATGGTCCCCAAGTGCGGTCAAGTGAGGTCCGCCATTATCGGCTCATGCCAGCTGGCTCTGGAGGACCAGAAGCCGCGGATCGCTCGATGCCGCCCGATAACACCAGCTCATGGCCTGGGCTAACTACGCAGCTAATGCCGGAGCTGACGAGGTGTGGGAGCAGAAGCAGCTTGTTTTGGATGGACGAACATCGCGTAGAAACGGCTTTCAGTAAGTTGTTTTTTTTTCTGGCTCCAAATGTATGGAGTTAACAAGCTAACAGTCCTTCTTGTAAACAGTTTTGTGCGCGTGTGAAGCGGAACGAAGCTGGGGAGCTCGGACGTGCAAGAGTTATGCTAAAAGACGAAGGCAGGCTTTGACCAGCTCAAAGTAAGAAATTATATTTTTTATTTATTCATTTATTTACATGTGATACTGCACTAGGTGTGTTAGGTGTGCTAGGATAGGCAAAGTGCTTGGTAACTGTACAGTAACATACATATACGTGCAGGCAGTGGCGGCTCGGGTGGGCTCCGACTTACGGCAAAATCGACCTACGAACCGGTCTTTAGGTCCGGAACTCGTTCGTAACTCGAGGGTTTCCTGTATGAGGATTCAAGGTTCTTAATTTTTCATATGCACCACATGTGGTACATGTGGTGGAACAAAATTGTGTACACAGGGTCCCAGTTACATGTAACAAAATTATTAAGATGCAAAAGAAAAACAGTTATAAGATCTAAGATAATATGAACTTATAAGTACCCATAGGCTCACCACCTGTGGGAGGGGCCAAAGGGGTCGGGTGCATTGTGGAATGGGTGGTGGCCGAGGGCGGGGACCCTGGCGGTCTGATCCTCGGCTACAGAAGCTGGCCATTGGGACATGGAATGTCACCTCTCTGGTAGGGATGCACCGATCCACATTTCTCACTTCCGATCCGATACCGATACTTATTAACTCAGTATCGACCGATACCGATACTTTCCCGATCCGATACTGTTCAGGTATTTGACTCTGTATAATGAAACTTTTGCACCCAAACTATTCATTTTAACATTGTGTGAGATAAACCCAATGAAGACACTCTTAAGCCTTACAATAGGGAACCCCCTATTGTAAGGCTTAAGAGTGTCTTCATTGGGTTTATCTCACACAATGTTAAGAAGGGCAGTCACAGATTGTGATTGAACACAAGTGCTCTTTGAAACTGGATCGGAAAAGTATCGGCAGGTTTGATCCGATACCCGATACTTAAATAATGCTGGTATCGGATACCGATACCGATACTGGATCGGATCTGCCCCATCCCTACTCTCTGGTGGGGAAGGAGCCTGAGTTAGTGTGTGAGGTTGAGAGGTTCCGGCTAGAAATAGTCGGACTCACCTCAACGCATGGCTCTGGCTCTGGAACCAGTTTCCTTGAGAGGGGTTGGACACTCTTCCACTCTGGAGTTGCCCCTGGTGAGAGGCGCCGAGCAGGAGTGGGCATACTTGTTGCCCCCCATCTCGGTGCCTGTACGTTGGGGTTCACCCCGGTGAACGAGAGGGTAGCCTCCCTTCGCCTACGTGTGGGGGGACGGGCTCTGACTGTTGTTTGTGCCTATGCGCCGAACGGCAGCGCAGATTACCCACCCTTTTTGGAGTCCTTGGAGGGGGTATTGGAGGGTGCGCCTCCTGGGGACTCCCTTGTTCTGCTGGGGGACTTCAACGCTCACGTGGGCAATGACAGTGAGACCTGGAGGGGTGTGGTTGGGAGGAACGGCCCCCCTGATCTGAACCCGAGTGGTGTTCTGTTGTTGGACTTCTGTGCTCGTCATGGATTGTCCATAACGAACACCATGTTCAGGCATAAGGGTGTCCATATGTGCTCTTGGCACCAGGACACCCTAGGTCGTAGTTCAATGATCGACTTTGTTGTCGTCTCATCTGATCTGCGGCCGCATGTCCTGGACACTCGGGTGAAGAGAGGGGCGGAGCTGTCAACTGACCACTACCTGGTGGTGAGTTGGCTCCGATGGTGGGGGAGGATGCCGGTCAGACCTGGCAGACCCAAACGTATTGTGAGGGTCTGCTGGGAACGTCTGGCAGAGTCTCCCGTAAGACGGAGCTTTAACTCCCACCTCCGGGAGAGCTTTGAACACGTTCCGAGGGAGGCGGGGGACATTGAGCCCGAGTGGGCCATGTTTCGCGCCTCTATTGTCGAGGCAGCTTATCGGAGTTGTGGCCGCAAGGTTGTTGGTGCCTGTCGTGGTGGCAACCCTCGAACCCGGTGGTGGACACCGGCGGTGAGGGATGCTGTCAAGCTGAAGAAGGAGTCCTATTGGGCCTTTTTGGCCTGTGGGACCCCGGAAGCAGCAGATAGGTACCGGCAGTCCAAGCGGCATGCGGCTCGGGTGGTTGCTGAGGCAAAAACTCGGGCGTGGGAGGAGTTCGGAGAGGCCATGGAGAATGACTTCCGTACGGCTTCGAGGCGATTCTGGTCCACCATCCGGCGTCTCAGGGGGGGAAAGCGGTACGCGACCAACACCATTTATGGTGGGGATGGCGTGCTGTTGACCTCAACTCGGGATGTTGTGAGTCGGTGGGCGGAATACTTCGAAGACCTCCTCAATCCTACTGGCACGTCTTCCACTGAGGAAGCGGAGCCTGGGGACTTTGGATCGGGCTCTCCAATCTCTGGTGCGGAGGTCGCCGAGGTGGTTAAAAAGCTCCGCGGTGGCAAGGCTCCGGGGGTGGATGAGATTCGTCCTGAGTTCCTTAGGGCTCTGGATGTTGTGGGGTTGTGTTGGCTTACGCGACTCTGCAATATCGCGTGGACATCGGGGGCAGTTCCCTTGGATTGGCAGACTGGGGTGGTGGTTCCCCTATTCAAAAAGGGGGACCGTAGGGTGTGTTCCAACTATAGAGGGATCACACTCTTAAGCCTCCCTGGTAAGGTCTATTCAGGGGTTCTGGAGAGGAGGGTCCGTCGGATAGTCGAACCTCGGATTCAGGAGGAGCAGTGTGGTTTTCGTCCTGGTCGTGGAACACTAGACCAGCTCTACACCCTCAACAGGGTCCTGGAGGGTGCGTGGGAGTTTGCCCAACCAGTTTACATGTGCTTTGTAGACTTGGAAAAGGCATTCGACCGCGTCCCTCGGGGGGTTCTGTGGCGGGTACTCCGGGAGTATGGGGTACCAGGCCCATTGATATGGGCTGTTAGGTCCCTGTACGACCGGTGTCAGAGCTTGGTCCGCATTGCCGGCAGTAAGTCAGGCTCGTTTCCGGTGAGAGTTGGACTCCGCCAAGGTTGCCCTTTGTCACCGATTCTGTTTATAACTTTTATGGACAGAATTTCTAGGCGCAGCCAAGGTGTTGAGAGGATCCGTTTTGGTGGCCTTAGAATCGCTTCTCTGTTTTTTGCAGATGATGTGGTCCTATTGGCTTCATCAGCTCGTGATCTACAGCTTTCACTGGAGCGGTTTGCAGCTGAATGCGATGCGGCCGGGATGAGGATCAGTTCCTCCAAATCCGAGGCCATGGTCTTGAGCCGGAAAAGGGTAGCGTGCCCTCTCCGGGTCGGGGAGGAGGTCCTGCCCCAAGTGGAGGAGTTTAAGTATCTCGGGATCTTGTTCACGAATGAGGGAAAACTGGAGCGTGAGATCGATAGGCGGATAGGTGCAGCGTCCGCAGTGAAGCGGGCGCTGTACCGGTCTGTCGTGGTGAAGAGAGAGCTGAGTCAAAAGGCAAAGCTCTCAATTTACCGATCGATCTACGTTCCCACCCTCATCTATGGTCATGAGCTTTGGGTTATGACCGAAAGAACAAGATCTCGGATACAAGCGGCTGAAATGAGTTTTCTCCGCAGGGTGGCTGGACTCTCCCTTAGAGATAGGGTGAGAAGCTCAGTCATCCGGGAGGGACTCGGAGTAGAGCCGCTGCTTCTCCACATCGAGAGGAGCCAGTTGAGGTGGCTCGGGCATCTGGTTAGGATGCCTCCTGGACGCCTCCCTGGTGAGGTGTTCCGGGCATGTCCCACCGGGAGGAGACCCAGAGGAAGACCCAGGATACGCTGGAGGGACTATGTTTCTCGGCTGGCCTGGGAACGCCTTGGGATTCCCCCAGAGGAGCTGCTCCAAGTGGCTGGGGAGAGGGAAGTCTGGGCCTCCCTACTTAGGCTGCTACCCCCGCGACCCGACCCCGGATAAGCAGAAGAAAATGGATGGATGGATGGACTGCACTAGGTGTGTTAGGTGTGTTAGGATAGGCGAAGTGCTTGGTAACTGTACAGTAACATACATATACGTGCAGGCAGTGGCGGCTCGGGTGGGCTCCGACTTACGGCAAAATCGACCTACGAACCGGTCTTTAGGTCCGGAACTCGTTCGTAACTCGAGGGTTTCCTGTATGAGGATTCAAGGTTCTTAATTTTTCATATGCACCACATGTGGTACATGTGGTGGAACAAAATTGTGTACACAGGGTCCCAGTTACATGTAACAAAATTATTAAGATGCAAAAGAAAAACAGTAATAAGATCTAAGATAATATGAACTTAGAAAAACATAACTAAAAATATACCAAGTACTTGTAGTACAAAAACAATATGCCGAACAGCAACACAAACATGAGTCTGTGAGCAGATTGGGAATATCTGTAGTAGTTTTGTAACTTTTATCAATAATGAAAATTGCAAAACGTTTAAACTTTACAAGGCTACAAAAAATCCCAATAATTTAGATAATCACGTGGAGTCAACCTGTTTCTTCCATTTGTATTTGTGTAGAGCAGGGGTGTCAAAGTCAAATACACAGAGGGCCAAAAAAACAAATTTGCTACAAGCCAAGGGCCAGACTGGTTAAATGTTTATTATAAGGGGGTGATATAAGATTTTTTTCTTCTTTCTGCACTCTTTTCATTCATTGTTTTCTTTTTGATTAATTTGTTTTTATTTAGTCTCTTTTAAATGAATGAATAAATGAATTAAATAAAATATTAAATAACTTTACATCTGCTAAGTTCTTGGCATAAATCAACACAGACATGTTCCTGCTTTTAGTATTTTACATTGTTTTATAATGTAGCTATTTATAACAAATATATTATAAATAATCCTGATGCATGCTCAATATTATACTGTATTATAAATAAATAATAATAAAAAACTGCACTAGATAATTACTAGAATAAATATTTCATAATAATGGTGTGGAGAGGATGGCTGTAAGGGGAGAAGGGGGGCCATCACAAAAAAAAATATATATATATATTTTTTTTTAATCATCCAGGGGGCCATAAATAATGAGTTCGCGGGCCGGATGTGGCCCGCGGGCCGGCACTTTGATGTATGTGGTGTAGAGCTTGTGCCGCAGTAAGGAGGGGTTTGTTTTTCAGAGCCTAAGAGTAAAACTCTGAGCAAGACATTTCATCATTTAGATTGACAATGAGCTCATTTCTAATTGGTTCAGAAGAACATTTGTTTCACACATCAGTCCACTTATTTTTCACAAGAGAAATCATTTCCACAAATCCAGTGGAAGATGGGATGAAGACAAAGGATACAACAGCTGGATGTTGGGGAGGTCAACTGCCTGAAGACTTGATCCACCTCTCTGTTGTTTCCTTGGACTACCATCTTCTCCTGAGCTTTTTGGTGAGGTGTTGCAGTAACACATTCCTCATGAAGCTCATCCATAGACATGCTTAGTCTGCCATGAGGAGTTAAAAGTTTTATGATCTGAGTTCACCAGAGGCACATAGGTCATGTACAGTGGTAAATAAATGGGAACAAATATATCTTTAGAATTTTGCATCATATTCTAACTACCTTTTGAAATTACTTTAATACATCATATACAGTATAAAATGTTTAAAATTTTTAAAGATGTGTATGTATGCATATGTTTGTACTGTATACTGTAAAATAAGTTTGATCATGTATTTATTTGTATATATCAGGTGTATCCATTTGTATATAACTATCATTAATAAAACATGGTTCATCTTCACCTTGTTTGAGGCATCGGTGTGAAGAGAAAATGGAAGTGGGCTGATTCCACTTGTCAATTTTTTGGACCACTTCTTCTATTATATTCTGTTATCATTATTATAGTAATACAAGTTCATAATATAAATAGAATCAAGCTCATTATTTTTTAGTACCGGTTCTCTTAAATATTCCTAATATTAAAGGTCCTAATATTGCACCTTAGCATATATAGCATTTTACCATATAAATGTACTGTACCTTAAATGTTTCAGTGTTAATAGGAGCTAGTTACTTGCAAGAGGCTTCGTTTTCATTCTCCAGATCAATACAGTGTTAAGAAATAGTAAAACACCATCAGTGACATTTAGTATATAAAATTATTAATATTTGATCACTTTTTATAAGCAAATTCAAATAAATGTAGTAGCCATCAGAGTCCAATACAATAACCAGGAGGCTAGCGCTAGCATGCTAACTCCACAAACAAACAAAGAAAAAACAAACTCACCAGTCCCCACTTGCAG
This sequence comes from Garcialebias charrua, assembly GCA_038048925.1. Lineage (NCBI taxonomy): Eukaryota > Metazoa > Chordata > Actinopteri > Cyprinodontiformes > Rivulidae > Garcialebias > Garcialebias charrua. Next base: position 16,770 of record JBBPBX010020630.1, on the reverse strand, counting down.
TCAGCTGAAGGTTTTTTCACAAACAGAGCTATCAAAAAGTTGAGAGGCATATCAGTCAGGAATGGTAATATAATAATATAAACATTAAATAAAGGCTAACATTAGCATGCTAGCTCCAGAAACAAACTCACCAGTTCCCACTTTTAGAATAAACAGTCAGCTGAAGGTCTTTTCACAAACAGAGACTTCTAAAAGTTGAGAGGCATGTCAGTCAGAAATGGCAAATAGGCATTAGATAAAGGGCTTTCAATTATTTAAAACCTACCTGCTGCCAGCCTGCTTGAGTCAACTGCATGGCTCATTTCCCAGACAAAAAATAAATAAAAAGACCGGACGCACATGATCAATAGGTACAGCTCACGTTGGACGTGCCCAGGGCGCAGATATCTGTGCCCAGCATCTTCTATTGTAATGTCGTGGAATAACTGCGCATGCGCCATTTTTAACGAGAGTCTATGGATAAGATTCATGCACCCCAGAACCAGAAATACGTCACGAATCAGAAAACTTTTTTTTAAAACAAACAATATAATTCATCATTACCTATACAATATTTATCCTACACAACTAAAAACATATATGCATATATTTTGAAATATTTTTATTATATTATATCATTTTTATATATATTTTTAAAGTCTTTAATGTAAAATGGTGAACAGCTCCAGAAGTTCCAGTGGGGCGGTGCCCCCTATTGAACGGCCGGCATGGCATAATATCCACAATTTCCTGATGGATCAATAAAGATCATCTTATTTTCTGTTTCATTAAAATCCATTTACTAGGTCATGAGACTTTTTTCTTACAGACAAACTTTCACACACAAGCAGGTGTTAAATATTCTATCTGAACAAAAAAGACAGAAATTAGTCTTTACAGGCTGAACATGCGTTTACCTCTCTGTCTTCCTATTTCCTTTTTTTGGCAGTCTTTTCCGGCAGTGAACGAGGCATTCATGGATTCGCCATACAACGGCAATGTGTCCTTGCAGACGTCCACGTCAAACCTCAATGTCAGCTATTCACGACCTTCAGAAGCCGAGGATGATGGAAAAGTTTCCAGTGACACCATTTGGCTGTGGATCGCTGTGTTGGCAACCATTGGCAACATCGTGGTGGTGGCTGTAGTCTGCGCCTGCGCCTTCTGACGCAACAACAAAAACTTCAGGCTCCAAATATGAAAAATCTTGTACATCATAAAATTGTAAAGAGCCTCACTTTTGACGTGAGACAGAACAACTCGATTCTGAGGCATTTTGAAATGTGCACTTATTTTTTCTTTCAAACACTGGACTTTACGAAAGAAATTGAAAAAAAAAATCAAGTAGAAAAGCAATTTTGCAACTTTAATCAAAAATTAAACATTTGCCCAGTTACACTAAGCAATAACTTAAAGAAAAATCTACTAAAACAATGTTAAATTAAGGTTGACAGTAACAACTGTAACAGTTACTGAATTTACACAAATTGAAAATAAGGTAAAAGATCATGACGACCACACTGAAACCAAAACTATTAGATGCTGCATATAATTTACTACACATTACATCCAGAGGTTCCCAACCCTGGTTCTTGAGGAACACCATCCTGCATGTTTTAGTTGTTTCCCTGCTCCAACACACCTGTTTCAGTGATTTAATTATTTCCTCATGTTCTGTAGATGCCTGTTAATCACCCATTAATTAAAACCATGTGTGTCGGAGCAGAGAAACAACTAGTAAATAGTACTTTTTTTAATTAACATTGCACAAGTTTTCGCCAGTACAGTGTGAATATGTACACACAGTCATCCAGAGAGAAATGAGTGCATGAAGCTGCTGCCTTATCAGACCACAATTACATTATGTTCTTCAGGGCGGCCTTGCTCATCCGTATCGGGATGAAGGTCAAAGGTGTGAAAACAGGGAAAGAACCATGAGGGTCACAGCGTTGGTATTAAAAAAAGATGTATCACATTTTGTCTTTCAAGACACCATTTGAGACAGAAAAAACTATACCAGAAGCACATTTAAGACAATCACATGTTGCATTTTGAGACTGAGGCAGTGAGACTTCTGTCCATGAGACATTCCAGATAGCAAACAGTTCTGAGGTGAAACCAGCCGGCCTCCGATAACGCTCATAGAAAAGTTCTCCGGGGGGGGGGGGTGTAGCGATAGTGCAGCTGTTTGCCTCAGAAAACACGTCTCAGGAGAAATTTGACATCCAGCCTTTTTCCAAGGCTGTTTAGGGTAAAGTCAGATAAGGATTACAAATATTTTTCACTTCAGGCAGACAGTATAATTCCTTCAGCCTTGAGTCTTGCTGGGCAACTCTGATATGGTCCAATTCGGGACTTTTTCCTCTGATCCAGCTATGGCCGCCTCAGAAGACGTTGACCACCAGCGTCCAGAGTCCCAATCCGAGCGGATGTTCTGATCACCCTCCGGACCAGCTCCCAAACAGCTGATCTCCGAGGTCATGGCGCAGATCAGCTCGGCTGCTCCAGCAGCAGGTCCTGCTGAAACTCCTCATTTGCCGATAGGACAGTGCTCCACAAAACGCCAAAAAAGCAAAGGGCCGCCAAAGCGCCGCCATCGTAATCCAATTTAATCCAGATTTCTTCACATTCCTCAGAGCACAGAGAGCAACACGTCAACAATCCAACGAATCCATGGCGTATCTCTCGTTTCGTCTGGGGGATGGCCGGCTCCCCGTACCTTCCTGTTGTTTAAATCTTTTAGTAGAGTTGAATTCCCATACCACCCAATTCATCTTAATCTTCGTTTGAGGTGTTCCATGAGAGCTGCAGACAAGACAAAAAGCAGCAGC
>JBBPBX010020630.1:0-13932 GCA_038048925.1 Garcialebias charrua | reverse complement strand
AAGGAGAAAAAAGCGACTGTCTCCTTCAGAAGCCAGAGTAGAAAGTAAAAGCTAAAACATGCAGGATGGTGTTCTTCAAGGACCAGGGTTGGGATCCCTTGCATTAGACTGAACACCAAAAATAAATTTACATTTTTATAATTTTACGGCATATGTACCTAGAATACTTTAGAAAAGGAGTTAAAAAATAAGGCTAAACGTGAACCGGTCCTGTTAAATAGGTTGTCATGAACATTAGTATCACTGAAGTTGAAAGCAAAGTTGATGACTTTACATCGCTGTTAAATAGGAACTTATGTTATAAATTGTTACTTTGTGTTTAAAGTCATTTAAAAAGTGACTCAGATTAGAGCTTGTTTTGTTTGTTGTAAACATCTGAGGCCACTGGGACCGTTGTCCTTTGGTTTGCCCTTTAAAGCTTAAACTCACTCTATTTTTGGCTTCATGGAAAGTGTGAATCAACATTTTTCTAATGAGCACAGCTCCTGCAGCAAAGCATAACTTTTTGTTTTGTTTGGGTAACAGCCTGAACAAGGCTGTGCCTCAGAGTAAAGCCACAGCGGCTGCTATTGGTCAGTTGGTTCTACCCGCCGAGACAGTTATATAAACCCAGTCGGTGCTGGTTACACAGGCTGAGCCGAGGTCAGGATCAGTCCAGATCTCTTAATCCAGGATGAGATCCCCTCTGTGGCCGTTCATTAGGATACTGAACCCTGCTCAGCGTTGTTGACACAGTTTGAGTATTAATCCTGCTTCTGTCTGCTGCATGTCAGTCACTTTACAAGATGTCACTGCTGCTGTGACTCCCTCTACTGGGCAGAAACAGCTTGTTACATGGGAGGGCAATCATGTAATGATTATTCCTTCCTGTGTAAGTCTGTTTGTCTGTCTGTTAGCAAAATACGTAGTGAACCAATGAACAGATTTTACTGAACCTCTCAGAAAGTACTTACTGGGCGTACATCTACAACTGATGAGCTTTATGTCTCTCTTGAAAACGATTCCTTGTGACTCAGTGAGGCTAACCTGTATAAATAAATGTTGAATTTAAATAATCAAATTGAAATGTCTACCAGAGCCAATCAACCATGGCAAACACAAAAATGACAATACTGTAATCCAGTCAACTGTGCAATTTTTAAGCTATAATTCTGTGTGATAGTCGCTGAGAGTCATTCACAACTTCGAAACACCACCTCCCTTTCTCTGTTTAAGACTGGTCTGAAAACACATCTCTTTAGACTAGCTTATCATTAACTTTACTAAATGTATTTTATATTCTTTTGTATTTTATATTCTTTATTTATTTTATATTTCAATTTGTTTTCTTGCTGTAAAGTGTCCTTGGGTGTCCTGAAAGGTGCTTTTAAATAAAATGAGTATTATTATTATTATTCACAGCAGAAGCTTAGAGCATTGCACAACAGTGCACAAAATATAAAGAAACAGTCCAGATGATCTGACTGAACTTAATTGGATTTTCTACCTGGGTGACTGAGCATGAACTTTGATGTTTTGAACCACTTTGGCTATGACTGCCTCAGAGAAGTCGACAGGGGAGAGGGTGGGCCCCAGAAACCATCTTATCACCAGCAAACTGGTTGGTCCACTATGGGAGTATGATGCTTGTGGGACTCAGTTTGGCTCCTCAGACTGATGAAGTCCTTTGGATGAAGGACGAAAAGTCGCAACAACAAAAAAAGAAGCTACCGTCCAGATGACCTGACTGAACTTTGTTGGATATTTTTACCTCGATTACTGAGCATGAACTTTGACGATTGCACAACAACTTTGCCGAAAACATTGGCAATGACATTGGCATCAGCTTTGTCAGTTAAATACACACCCTTAAAATAATTATCGGATAAACATCTGTTTCGTTTTTGCAGTCTACCCAGTTCAAGATGGCTGCCACAGCTACTCAACTTTAAACACAATATTTGTTTATACCTCATCCAGTTTTATAGATACATTATTGAGTTAGAATTTGGTGTGGTAGTAACTGAGACTGATCCAAAACACACTCTGAGCACACAAGATCTTTTTAAAGCTTTAGCATGAGTCAGCGGGTGATACTGTTAATGTGGAGCCCTTTTGTGAATGTATTTCCTGTTTATCTCTGTTGGTTGCTATTAGAGGAGCAGAGGGATGTTCAGTGTTCACATTAGCCTGTTCTGTTGGACTGACCTCTTCTGCTCAAAAACAATTGTAGTGGACCTAACCTTGGTCTATTGAGATGCAGGATTACACCTTCGTCTCTTTAAACTGTTCCAGTGATACCTTTTTGCTGATCCTCTCAGTAAAACAGACATTTAACACAATTTATTCAATTTAGTTGGAGTCTAAGAGCATAATCTCTCACAAAGACACTATTTTCTACTCTTTTAATTTTGCTCTAATACAAATGTAATCTAAGCATCACCTGTGTTATTCATATGAGCAGTTGTTGTACTTTACAATATGTGTTATGATCACATGTGCTGGTTTATTCTGCACCAACGATGGTGCTCAAAAAACTGTGTGAAAGTTGAAGGCCCGGGTCGGAGTGGCCTGGCAGTTTTGTTTAGAAATGGACAGACAGCTGAATCAAGTCGTAGACAAATGTTGCCGCTCTGTCTCCGTTCCTCCTAAAACAATTCTCTCTATTTTCAAAACAGATTTTCTGTTGTTTCCCAGTTTCTAATCTTCTGACGTACTATCATTCCACTCCTACCTCCCTGGTAGTTCACCAGTGAACGGAGTGGGAACTGTGACGTGAAGTTTCTCCTTAAAAGTCTCATTTCCTGTTTCTTGTTAGTCTGATCGGGAAGTGAGAGCTGGCATGCTCTTTCTTCCAAAGCTGTGGACGTTTGGTCAGATGCCAATTAGACCTGCGTTTATCAGCCAGGGTTACAGCAAAGCTTGCTGTAACTCACTCAAGCCCAGAGCTCTAATTTTGAAAAAAATTTCCTTTCTTAACGTTTTATTTTGAAACCAATCAGGACGTGGCATTATTTCTGCCGGGAAAGGCGAGCTTCAACGATACATTGAATCAGTAAACACGTTGAAGTTCAACTGGACTTTTACCGGACCCACGATCCGTTTTTGTCGAAGACTGCTTCTCAACTCTTATCACCAGAGACGTCAACGTCTGAACAGGTAAAGAGTCGCTGATTGTTTACTGAGCGTGCGAGGAAGTCCAGCTGGATCTCGTTTGGAAAAGTGTCAGCCTGGTTACACTCAAAATAATTAACTTCCTTTAAACTTCCATCTCTCCATCCTTGACCTATTTCTCTTAAACCTCTTCCTTTAGCATCCTAAGCTGGTAACTAAATTTTAAGCTAAATGCCTGCGGATATAAGTAAATATGTCATCCTAGTAATTGTGTCTGTTGTTCACAATTAAATTTGCTGACGAGTTTATTCTGCAAGAAATTGAATTTAGTCAATCAAGTGTACATGATGTTAACTTTAGTTTATTTTATTTTTAATAAAAGGCAGTGTCTCTGGCATGCCAAATAGATTTAATGTTTCCATTGTCACTTTATGGTTTTCTGGTTTATTATCCATCACAAATGATCACAGAAGTGTTATGATAATCCTGAAAAGAAATAGAAACTGTGAATTACTATTCAACCTGAATAAGTAATTAATTAAGGTAAAGTGTGTCAGTTTAACCTGACTCATATATCTTACACAGTATGTTGGGGTTTTCAATCATAAGTTAACTTTTCTGTTACATATACAGTAATGTAACAAAAGTAGCTGTGAGGTTAGTGAAGAGCACAATCTAGTTTTTACATCAACTATTATCTTTCAGATTCCTTTGAAAACACAAGTTTAATTCAATTTTCAATTCAATTCAGTTTATTTAAATAGCGCTAAGTCACAACAGAAGCTATCTCAGGGCACTGAACAGAAACATTTATATATAATAAAAATAAGTTAACACTATACAGTATATCTGAGGAGCAGACTTCTTTGAGTTTAACTTCATCACAGAACTCTCATTGTGAGCAAGCACAAAGACAACAGTGGAAAGTAAAACAATTCAATAATTGACGTGCACACCCTGCTTTAGAAAAAGCCAGGCCCTATTAAAAAGCCCAAGGATGCAGAGTTGTTTTATCCACCTTATTCCTACGCCCCATGATGCCTTGCGCGAATTATGTGAACGACTTCCGCTGAAACTAGTCAGAACCGGCACTTTTGTTACACGCTAGCAACGCGCTAACCGGTTTTCGTCAGAGGTTTTAGGTCATAAAATATGTGGGAACACAAACTATCACAACTCAAATGTAGAGATATTGTTTTACCGCTACCTACAGCTGTTGAGGGGTGGGAGGACGACTTGAAGAAGTGGCCGAAAATAACGTACACTAGCATGTTTAGCTACTAGCATACTTAGCTACTTTGACAGTTGCTTCAGATGGCGAAGCGATGAGCAATCTGAAAAGCTCTGAAGCTTATTAGTATCTTCACAGTAACAAGGTTGGTCCTGTTATGTTAAGAGAGGTGGGACACTTTATTTAAACAAACATAAAGCCCAGTCTAAGCATTAAAACTCCACATCTCCAGGTCCAGCTAACAATGATGTTGCTTTGGACTTTTGAGCTGCAAGATGTTTATCTGGACACCAACTGAGCACCTGGAGCTTGACATTTCTTTTGACAAATACTTTACTGATTCACAAATGAAGCACCTTGAGAACTTTTAATAAAATACAGTAAATGAAAACAAATAATGAAATAGACAGGAAACGATCTTTAAAAACTTGATAATGACAAAAGTGACATTTAGATAGAAACAGTAGTTTAATCCAAAATTAACTGATATAGTGCACACAAAAACCTAACCTTGTAAGAAGGTTAACAGTCAACTATTGTACATAACAAATGAATCATTTTAGCAAATACTTTTCTAATGTAATATAGTTAACATTGCATCCTTTAAAAAACATGTTGAGTTGTGTTACGTTTACAGCAAGTACACCAGTACTGTACATGTTTGAGAAAAATGTTTACATTTAATGTCTTCTCACTTCTCACTTGAAATAAGCTGGCATCCTTTGCGTGTGAATGCTGGAACGATTACATTGACACCATAGCTCTTGCAGCAGGTCCCTCACTGTGAAACCACGATCACCCATCACCTCATCTCCAGCACGCAGATAGTCCAGAAACCCAGAGTTCTGTGTTATATACCTGTCACTGCATTTACCACCATAAGCATCTGAAATAAACATGATTATTCCAGAGGGAGAAACAGCCAATAAATATTTCACAGTGTTATTTGCATGTATGATTCACTTCTGGAGTCCAAGTTTTTAGCTTTCTGCAAAACATGTTGCTTTAATTGTTTCACGGGGCAACCATAGAATAAGGTTGTTGGTTTGTTCTGACATTATGTCAATCCACATTCCAACAGTCATGCTGCATGTGACTGGTGGTGTTGAGCAGCTCCACACTCTCATCAAGCCCATCTGAAAGTAAAAGTACAGTATACAAACTTTAGGGTTCATTTATGAACACACACACACACACACCTATATTATATATATATATAAACACACACCTATATTATATATATATATAGATATATAGATAGATATGTATAAATAAACGCACACACAGCATACATATAGGTGCGTGTGTTTATTTGCCAGTTATGAACGAAAATATTAGTATAATTTAATTACTGACTACATAAAATCATAACACTAAAAGCTGTCTCTTAAATCATACCTGGTGTTCTCGATCCTCTGGAGGATACGGTGACTTTTTTCAGGTGGTTTCTCGTAGCCCAGCCACAAAGAAGGATGCGGGTTTTTCTTATCGGAGCATGTTCAACACACACTAGTTGCAGCCACAAATTCAGCTTCGTCTGATTATTCATACAGCCATGAACAGCGCAACAGGTACCCGAGCTCCTCAAGACATCTTCGTGACAATATTAGCTCAAAATAACAGAAAACAGAACTTTAACAGAACTTCTACGATGCGCGCAGATTAGCAAGCAAACAACGAGGAGCCAATGCAAAAATTCTACTTCCGGGGTCAAACGGAAGTACGGCACATTATCGCTTCTACAGTGACACCTTCAGGAATAAGGTGGATAAAAAAATGTTTAGGATTGATTGAACTGTGACTTGTTAAAAGGAAAACTTTATTTTGTCTATGTCAGTGCTTCTTCCCCCCTCATTATTAAAATCAATGCACCATTTAAACCAATGGTATAATTGGCTTTCTGCTCTTTTCAAACCATTGAGATTCTTAGTTAGGACATTAAGTGTTCATCAGGCTGAAATGGACGAATGATGTGAGGAAGACAATGAAGAGAAGAGGGGAGATGAAGATACAGCACAAACATGAAGCACAATGAGGTCAGAGCGGTTTAAGAGAAATGAGAACAAACTGAAAATGATCTGAAGAATAATTTACATAAATGAGAACGTTTTGCTCCGTCTGAGACAAACAACTGGTTTCTGTGAGGCAAACGTAGAATTGTTTTAGAAATGTTAAGTAGGACCTGAACCCAGACTGATATTTAGAGTCAGAGTCAGAGTCAGAGAGTCTTTATTGTCATTTGCACCGCATGTGGTACATGAGATGAAAACGAGATTATGTACACGAGGTCCCAGTTACATCCAACAACAAATGAAAGAGAAAAACAGTAATAACATCGAGAACTAACTAAGAAAAACATCAACTAGTAATACACTAAGCCTAATATAGTGGGAATAAACAGCAGCACGAACATGAGTTTGTATGAGCAGATGGTCACAGATGAACACAGATGAACACAGCAACAAGAAAACATATCAGCATCAGCATGATGTGATATTTTGCAGTGTTTATTTTAATTTTATTTTTATTTATTCATGAGTCTAACAGCCTCAGGGTAGAAGCTGTTCCTCAGTCTAGTGGTTCTACACTTGATGCTCCTCAACCTCCGTCCTGAGGGGAGTGGGGCAAAGAGTGAGTGTGCTGGATGAGTGAGGTCTTTCATGATACAGGTGGCTCTTTTCCTGCATCTAGAGGTGTAAATGTCTGTGATGGTGGGGAGACTGACTCCAACAGACTTCTGTGCAGCCTTCACCACTCTCTGCAGAGCTTTCCTCTCTTCAACTGTGCAGCCTCCATGCCACACGTTGATGCTGGAGCACAGGATGCTCTCCACTGCACACCTGTAGAAGGAGGTGAGAACTGGGCTGCTCAGACCAGCTCGTCTCAGCCGTCTGAGGAAGTAGAGTCTCTGATGACCTTTCTTGATCAGGCTGGTGGTGTTGTTGCTCCAGCTGAGGTTATCATTCATGTGTACACCCAAGTATTTGTAGCTGGAGACCACTTCCACTGCAGACCCACCTATTATCAGTGGGGCATGGGTGTGTTTGTTCCTTCTGAAGTCCACAATCATCTCCTTTGTCTTCTTCACATTCATGTGAAGATTATTCTCTTTGCACCAGCTCTCCAGGTGTTCCACCTCCTGTCTGTAGCTGGACTCATCATTGTTTGTGATGCATCCCACCACCGCTGTATCATCTGCAAACTTAACAATATGACAGCCTGGAAGTGTGGCTGTACAATCATATGTGAGCAGAGTGAACAGAAGGGGGCTCAGCACACATCCCTGAGGAGAGCCAGTGCTGAGGGTTATGGTGGAGGAGGAGAAGTTGTGGATCTTCACGGACTGTGGTCTGTCTGTTAAGAAGTCTAGTACCCAGTTACAAATGGAGGGGCTTAGTCCAAGTGTAGATAGTTTGTCTATCAGAGTTTGGGGGATCATGGTGTTGAAGGCAGATGTGAAGTCCACAAAGAGCAGACGCACGTATGAGTCTTTCTGATCCAGGTGGGTGAGAGCAGTGTGGACCACGGAAGAAATGGCGTCCTCTGTTGATCGGTTCTCACGGTATGCGTATTGATGAGGGTCCTCATTGATGTTGACGGTTGCCTTGATGTGGGACATGACCAGTTTCTCAAAACATTTAGCGACTATCGGGGTGAGGGCCACCGGTCTATAGTCATTCAGACCAGTCACTGTGGAGCTCTTTGGGACTGGGATGATGGTCGCGGTCTTCAGGCAGGTGGGAACTGACTCCAGTGCAAGTGAGGTGGTGAAGATGTCAGCCAGCACCTCACAGAGCTGGTCCGCACATTCCTTCAGAACTTTCCCTGGGATGTTGTCTGGTCCGGTTGCTTTATGAGGATTAATCTTTCTGAGACTGCCTCTCACTTCTGCTGCGGACACCCTGAGATGCTCTTCATCTGGTGATGAGGTGAGTCTGGTGCTAGCAGGTCTGTTTGGATCATCAAAACGTGCATAAAACTTATTGAGGGCATCAGGCAGAGATGGGTCCCTGGGGCATTGTTTGTTTTTGCCTTTGTAATCTGTTATGCATTTAATACCCTTCCACATGCTCCGTGGGTCTTGTGAGGTGAACTGTCCCTCGATCCTCTGTGCATACGTGGCCTTGGCCTTCTTAATGCCATCCTTCAGTTCATTCCTGCTCTTTCTCAGTTCCACTTTATCTCCTGACTTGAATGCAGTGTCTCTGGCTGCTAGCAAGGCGTGAACTTCTTTATTTACTTTGGGTCTCCCAATATTAAGAACCTCACAAAAGAGCCAACATTACATCATATATTTTATTATTTATTTTGTGTTGTTTTTAGTTCAACATTTCAGTTTTCAGATTTATACAATGTTCATTCCAGCTAGAATACAAATATAGATGGAGCTCATGGCCAATGCATGCAAATTTGAAATGTGACTTACCATTTACCTGAAAGAAGAACTGACATCTGAAAATAACGTGGTGGGCACTTGGCATGTCTTGCTTTGGGTCTTAACATGACTAAAACAGATTGAACCAATGAAGTTGAGGCATACAAAACAAAATAAAGCACACCAAAAATGCAAACATTAATTACCTTTTAAAATAAAAATTCCCTCATTTTTACCATAGTCATATTTACAGATTTTATCTGAGGAAATGGAACTGACACTCATTTGTTCCAACAAGTTCTCATCGATATTCATAATTCTAGAGTTAAACAACATTAATTCTGTCAAAAACAAATTCTCACTCGCTCTCGTGAATGGCGGACACCTTTTCTTACCTTTCCCATCTTCCTCCTGCTTTTTTGCTCTCTGTCTTGTGTATCGGAGCTCCTATTTACACATCTTCCAAAACAAAAAAACAATTGTCATGGATCTGGGCAGCTGGACTTTCAACGCAATTGATAAAATCTTTTCAACAAAGCGATGGTGTCCTGGAGAACCCTCATTCCCCACTGAGATGCACGTGGCAGGATATGTCATGGATTCATGGAGAGTTTGGAAACTGATGTGTCTTTCTGTATTGTCTCAGGAGGACACCAGAGCTGTTTATATCATTGGACTTATGATAGCAGGGTTTCTGCTTTCTGACACGGCAGATTCCTATGTTATCGGCTATTGAAGAGGACAACGGCAGCTGTTTTGGCCATGGCAAAACTGCCAAGTCTGTGTGAAGGTTTGGTTCATGCTTTGAGTACTCAAAATCAGCTGATTTAAGAGAAAAACTGTAAGATGGAAGGGATTTGTAAGAATCGCAGGCCGCCTGGGTCTTCTGGGACTCGCCAGCATGTTGGGAATGACCTTGGAGGGGGTTCATAAGCACGGCTAGTGGAATGCTAACAAATCTGGCCCTTTTGGATCGAAAGTACCAGCAGGACTCAAGGCTGATAATAAAAAAAACATTCTGCCTGAAAAATTCAACTATTGTGGCTTATCTGAATCTGACTCCCCCATTTGGCCTCAAAGCAGGCCGACATCAAATTTCTCCTGGGATATGTGTAAACTAAGGAAAGCATCTGTCTATCGCAAACGAGCCCCCCACCCCACCGAGAACTTCTGTGAAGGCTTATCAGAGCTGTACCGGCTGACACCAACATCTTATCAGGACTATGGACTATCTGGAAGTGCTTAATGGACAAATCTCACCGTCTTGCCATCAAATGCATATTTAATATGTTTGTAGATGTGCTTGCTGGTAGAGTGTTTTTATGTTCTAAATTGTGTCCTGATAAGGACAAGGTGTGAAGAGATCATTTTTATAATGCCACTATCCTATCCTCATGGGCTTTCCCCTTTTCTATCTAAAAAGAGAAAAGGGGCCACACTCTCAGGAGCAGCAGCAACGTGCACTCCATCTATCTTTTGGACGACTGTACGGACATAATCTCACTGTATTTTGGTACAATGATAATAAACCTTATTCTGATTCTGATATGCAGGTGACTGTTAATTTATTTATTGTTAACAATCACCTATATTATATACCTGGACATGTCTTACTGGGTGAGATTACATGCCCAGGGCCAGATGAATTCAGCCTGTAAAGACACTTTTCTGTAATTTCTATTAAAATGGAATGGAATATTTACCACCTGCCTTTGTATAAGTCATTACTGATGTCACAAGTCTAATTTTCACATAATTTCTGTATATAATGAGGTAGTTTTCAACACCCCTCTCATTTATGAAGCTTTAGTCTAGTCAAGGCAGACCAACAGCTTCTTGTCATCTGTTCATTTCTGCATGTATTGCTGATGTGCATTCAATCTCCATGGACTTCATCATCATTATTTCGGTTCTCAGCAGAGCAATGAGCAGTAAACCACCTCTAGATTTCTGTATTTTTTATTTATTTTTATGTACTTGCATGAGGAGAGTTGACAAACTTGCAGACTCACTATGGCAAACTTTATTAGGAGTTTATATAGTTGTTTAGATGCAAGAGTCTAACATAAACAGGAAGAAATGAAAACTTTTAATAACAGCAAGGTGTAACAATGTCGAAGTAAAAGAGAAACATTTGGAAAATAAACAAAACAGCTGGAAATTGACTTTTTTTATTTTGCCATTAGCATAAAAAATAAGATAAAAAAATAACACTGCATGAGGGAAACTGAGTGGAAGAAATTATGAATCAGAAAATGAATAAAGAAGTGATGTAAGTAAGGAGGAGAATGTTTAAATAAAGGAGAGTCGTCATGACTGGATGAGACGGAGCAAGAATGAAACAGAATTGACTTAAAGTTCACAGAGAGAAAATTACAAGAAAATAATTCAGTCAAGCAGGAGAAGTGAAAGTGCTGGCAGAGAGATGAATACATCAGACAAATTAGATTTTTTGTCAACTCAAGTAAATATTATATACATTTGCTACAATTTTGATTTTGATAAACATATTTTTTTGTTTTGGCAAGTGTGACTAATTTTACTGCCTAATGAACAAGTAAATGAATAAATAAATGCAGAGTAAATGTTTACCAACATCTTGGCACAATCATAATCATAATCAGAATAAGCTTTATTATTATTGCACCGAAGCACAGTGAGATCATATTCGTTCAGTCATCCGAAAGATGGGCGGAGTGCATTTTGCTGCTGCTCCTGAGAGTGCGGCCTCTTATTCTCAAAGTCAAAAGTCAAAGTCAAAGTCAACTTTATTGTCAGATCTGCAATATGTACAGTGCAGGACATACACAGGACCGAAATTGCGTTTCTCTCAGTCCCTCGGTGCAACAGTAAACATCTAAACATTGAAACACTGAAACATATAATAATAGACATAAGCATAAAAATAGTAAAACTAACACTGTCCTGAGTTTTTTTTTTGCATAGTGGTATAAAAAAAGAGTATAAAAAGTATAACTAAAATAAACTAAAGGTTTCTAGCATTGACATTTGCAAAGTGGCAAAGCAGCGTATGAGTCAATGTACACAGTATATGTATGAGGTAGTAGTTGATGTTGTTGTAGAGGCAAAAAGTGGCATATGCAGTAAGGCACATTGGGCATCCCTAAATAAGACCGTTCAGAGCACACTGTATATGTACCAGCAGTGGTGTAGATATTAGAGTAGTGTAAATAAATGTAAACAGTAGTAATTACATGTAAGCAGTAGTAATAAAAGTAAACAGTATTAATAAATGTAAACAGAGAATGTAAACAGTATTATGATTATAGGCAGTGATGTAATACAGACATTAGTGCAAGTATGAGAAGTAGTGCAAACTGTATGAGCACATGACCGAGAGTTTAGTGAAAACCCGTTTGGTGACACAGAGTCTAGTGTTAAAAACTTTGTGTTGAGTGATAATATGTGAGAAAGTTTTAGTGTTAAGGCAGTTCAAATGGGAGGGGAGGCAGAGCAGGCAGAGTGTTTAGCATTCTGACTGCCTGATGAACAGAGCTGTCTCTCAGTCTGCTGGTTCGAGCCTGGAGACTCCTCAGTCTCCTCCCTGATGGCAGCAGTCTGAAGCAGCTGTGTAGTGGGTGTGTGGGATCACCTGCCATGCAGTGGGCTTTCCGAGTGAGGCGTTTGCTGTGTAAGTCCTGCAGTGAGGGCAAGGAGGTGCCCACGATCTTCTCAGCTGCTCTCACAATGCGCTGGAGGCTCTTGCGGCAGGATGCAGTACATGCACCAAACCACACAGTGATGCAGCTGGTCAGGACACTTTCTATGGCACCTCTGTAGAAGGTGCTCATGATGGGGGTTGAAGCTCCAGCCCTTTTCAGCTTGCGGAGAAAGTAGAGACGCTGGTGAGCCTTCTTGGCCAGTGCTGCAGTGTTCCTGCTCCAGGACAGGTCCTTTGAGACGTGCACTCCCAGGAACTTGGTGCTGTCCACTCTCTCCACTGCGGTGCTGTTGATGGTCAGAGGGGCATGTTGGGCATCCCTCTTCCTGAAGTCCACAACAATCTCCTTTGTCTTCTCCACGTTGAGAGTGAGATTGTTGTGTCCGCACCACAAGGCCAGGCGGCTCACCTCGTTCCTGTAGTCCGTCTCATCGTTGTTGCTGATGAGACCCACCACTGTTGTGTCGTCCGCAAACTTGATGAAGTGGTTGGAGCTGTACGATGGTGTGCAGTCGTGTGTTAGCAGGGTGAATAGAAGGGGGCTCAGCACACATCCTTGTGGGGCCCCTGTGTTCAATGTGATGGTGCTAGATGTGTTACTCCCGACCCGTACTGTCTGTGGTCTCCCGGTCAGGAAGTCTAGCAGC
Organism: Garcialebias charrua; assembly: GCA_038048925.1. Classification (NCBI taxonomy): domain Eukaryota; kingdom Metazoa; phylum Chordata; class Actinopteri; order Cyprinodontiformes; family Rivulidae; genus Garcialebias; species Garcialebias charrua. The sequence goes on along the minus strand of JBBPBX010020630.1, from coordinate 904 downwards.
CAGTTACACATTGAGGTGTTCAGCCCCAGACTGTCCAGTTTAAGGATGAGCTGTTGGGGGATGATGGTGTTAAATGCCGAGCTGAAGTCGATGAACAACATTCTAACATAAGAGTCCTTCGTGTCCAGATGTGTGAGAGCTGTGTGAAGGGCAGAGGAGATGGCATCGTCGGTTGAGCGATTAGGTCGGTATGCAAATTGGAAGGGATCCAGGGAGTCAGGGAGGACAGATGTGATGCTTTTCATGACTAGCCGTTCAAAGCACTTCATCAGGATGGGGGTGAGTGCTACTGGGCGATAGTCATTGAGGCATGCGGGCGTTGCCTTCTTTGGGACAGGGATGATGGTGGTGGCTTTGAAACAGGTGGGGACGATGGCCTGGCTCAGTGAGATGTTAAAGATGTCCGTGAAGACCGCTGCGAGTTCCCCTGCACAGTCCTTCAGCACACGACCAGGTATGTTGTCAGGACCAGAGGCCTTCCGGGCGTTAATCTTGATGAATGATCGCCTTACGCTGTCTGAGGACAGCGTCAGCACCTGGCCATCAGGAGAGGGGGGGAGTTTATGTGCTGGTGTGCTGTTACTTGCCTCGAACCGAGCAAAGAACTCATTCAGTTCATTCAGCGCAGAGGCTGAGCTGTCACAGGTCTGGGGGGGTGGTTTGTAGTTTGTGATGGTCTGTATTCCCTGCCACAGACTGCGTGTATCCCTGCTGTCCTTGAAACGGTGAGCTATTTTCCCAGAATACTGCTTCTTTGCCTTTCTGATGCCCCGGTCCAGGTTGTTTCTGGCTGCCCTCAGGCCCACCTGATCTCCCGCTTTGAAGGCAGCATTCCTGGCTCTCAGGAGTCTGTAAACCTCAGCTGTCAGCCATGGCTTCTGGTTAGCCCGAACAGTGATGGTTT
>JBBPBX010020629.1:30372-43177 GCA_038048925.1 Garcialebias charrua | reverse complement strand
GCTCAGTAACCATAGCATCAGTCGGTCTGCTCTCTTTTCCTGTGCTCTTTTAGAGCATTTAGAGAGTTTAGAACATTGTTACAAACATTGCAAGAATGTGGGAAGGGTTTACAAAGCCTTAAATATATATAACAAACATTCAACCCCTGTGATGAATGAAGGACTACTGTACCTCTATTCTTATACACAGTGCATCTCCTACCCATGTAAATATCTTGCACTACTTGCATTCTCTGTTAAATTCCAACAGTTATCTAAAAACTACAACATTCACTTTTTAAAACACCCAGCAATAGGGGGCATTTGCATGCCACATATTTCTCTCTGACTTGGGAACATCTTGTGATTCACCAGGTGGAGCGGGAGAGTGTGGCTGGAGAAAAGATTGGGTTTCTGTCCTGGACCTGATGGGCACCATGACTTGACCACAAATTAAAAAAAATAAGATGGATGGATGGATGTACAGATGGAATATGGTGCACTTGGTGTGAGTTAAAGACTAATTTTTGACATCAGTCGTAGAGTGTGAAGTATGTATGGAGGAAGAGGAAAAGGTCTTTGGCTAGGATAATGGCTAGCCAGTTTTCATTGTTTTTATGTCTGTTGAAGGTAGGACATAATATGGTATAGTCTCCATCCATATGTAAACATTCTCTTGTCCAGACCTGATTCGCTCAAGATAATTTAATAAAATTTCATACACAAATAGGTATCACTAGATGGAGTGTTATGTACACTGTTCATCACTCCAGCTTTAATATCACAAATCAAGGTCAGTGTACAACCAGGTCTTTGCTCGTCTTAGTCATTGCTGTATAATAGTTTGATGACAGGCCTATGATGGGCCATATGCAGTAATCTTGTTCAGGCTTAAAGACCGTGTAAAGTGAATTTCAACATTTTCTTCAATAAACATTATAAATGTCATAATTGTAATCTTGTAAATGAGTAAAAAGTCTCAAAATTGTAGCTCAATTAATTTTGGAGTTATAGAGCAAACTGTGTATAAAGATATTTCTGTTTCAGGATTTTTTAGGCGTGTTTTAAATGTGACCGCGTTTCGTCACGCGGTCCTCATTAGTATAGCCCCACCCCCTGCAGCTCCAGCCGTATAAATTCGCCTCGGTGGAGCCGTTCACTCGCGAATCGCAGATAGCATCAGATAGCAATAGCATAGATATTTTGTTCATTGTTAGCTAGCTAATCAATTATGCCTCGTTCGTGCATCTTCCCTGGATGTCGCAATGGTCAGGGCACCCGTACAAATCATAACGTGTTTTTATACCACGTGGTTTTATACCGAGTATCTGTAATGCCTGGATAGGTCAATGGATAAAGCGTTTGCCTTCCGTCCCAAACCTTATGGGTTCAATTCCCGCATGGTACAACTTTTTTTTATTTTTTTTATTCATTCCAGATTAAAAACACACAAGAAAACTATTTACAAAAACAGCGTAACTCTTGGAAAAAGTAGCTGCTGTTACAGACAGAACTCAGATAAAAACAGAGCAGGTTTACTGGCTCTGCTCCTGTCTGCCTCTCCACACACAGCTCAGCTGCAGGCCGCAGTACTGCGCTGAAACCACGCCCACGCGCTGACACGCCCCCACAGTTTCAGACCAGGGCACAATTATGTTTTTTCATGATTTTTGAGACTTAATTTTATAAGGAAAACAATGTTTTTAATCAGTCAGATTTATATGGGTGATTAATAACACATATTTATGCCATGTGACAAACTAAAAACACATTTAATTTCACTTTACACGGTCTTTAAGTGGTTTAAAAAAAATCAACATTAGCTAATAATAAACTTCCAGACATTTGCACACTTTTAGTTTCTGTTATGACATGAATACAGTATATAGGAATATATATATAGAAAATGGTAAATTGAGCTTATTTATATAGCGCTTTCCAGCCCCCTGTGAGGAGCCCCAAAGCGCTTTACAATACCAACCATCCACCCATTCATACACACATTCATACACCGGTAGCGGCGACTGCCATGCAAGAAGCCTTCCAGTCCTACCGGGAGCAACTCGGGGTTAAGTGTCTTGCCCAGGGACACAACGGCACATGGTGTGGGGAACCGGGATTCAAACCTCCAACCTTCCGATCGGGGGACGACTGCCATTACTACTACGCCACGGCCGCCCGTGAAAATCCACGCATTATGGATAGAACACGCAAACTCAGGGTCCCCAGCCAGGATTTGAACCAGCAACCTTCTCACTGAGAGGAAACAGCTCTACCAACTAAGCCACCATGCCATCCTAGGATGATAACATACTTTTTAAAATCATATCTTGTGAAATTGAAAGGTAAAACATACATTATTAGGTGCGGAGAGGAATGTGATATCTACAGTACATGATTTGTCAGTGACGGGCTATTTCATGTACCATCGAAAACAGCTGATTCATGGATGAATAACTGCATTTTCATTGGCCCCCAGAAAGTTTAAATATCTTACAATTTCACTCACTGGTTTACTGACCAGTGACCAACAACAGTTCTGGAATCTGGACCCAAAATTACATTCTTTGCCCCATCATTACCCAATAACAGTCCATAAATTCACATAATGTACTGCATGAGTTTATTATGGCCACTTGGTGGTAGTGTTGTTTGGTTTGTCTTTGCCATTTCATTTTCACTGACTTCCTAAAGATGAGGTAATTTAGTGGTTATCCTGGGACATTCCTCTTTAGTATGAAACTTTTCCTGCACACATCTATATACAAATGCATGATGTGCTGGACTGGTGTCACATTATGTTTCTTATGACATGTTCAAAGCTAATCTTGCTGAATTCATACAGTGGTGTAAAAAGTTAAAGGTGATTATGGGGAGATTACAAGTCACTCTGCTGATGAGCTTTACTGAGCAGAGATAGCCATCCATTCAATATTCAATTCAGATTACAGTATTTATATAGCGCCAAATCACAACAAAGTCTCAGGGCACTTTACAGGAACATTCACATACATAGAAAAGCCAATTAGTAAAAGTTCTCTATTTAAGGAATCATAAAGCAAAATCTGGTATTTCAAAATATTTTGTAAAAGACAACGATGAAATTCATGATGAAAATGAAATTGTAAATGGATTTAATCAATATTTTGTGAATGTTGGATCAAGCCTTGCAGCTAAGATACCAAAAGTAGATAAAAATATGATCCACTCAATTACAGGTTGTGCAAATAGTATTTTCCTAAATGGAACTAACAAAGAGGAAATAATGAATGTAGTAAAACATCTTACAGACAAGAGATCGAAAGACTGGGTGGACATGGATATGATGTTTGTAAAGGACATAATGAGCCATGTTATTGAGCCGTTCACATACATATGTAACTTATCATTTTCAACAGGAATTTTTCCAGATAATATGAAAGTAGCTAAGGTCGTTCCTCTTTTTAAAAATGGTGATAAATGTGTATTCAACAATTATAGACCTATATCCTTGTTACCACAGTTTTCAAAAATTCTTGAAAAACTATTTGTAAACAGACTAGATCAATTTATAGATAAACAAAATATTCTAAGCAACAGTCAGTATGGGTTTAGAGCAAAAAACTCTACATCAATGGCTCTCATGGAATTAATGGAACAAATAACTACTGCTGTCGATCAAAAACAATATTGTATCAGTATTTTTGTTGATTTAAAAAAAGCATTCGATACTATTGATCACACCATTCTCCTTGAAAAACTGAACAAATATGGTATTAGAGGACCAGCATTACAGTGGGTATCTAGCTATTTGAAAGATAGGAAACAATTTGTACAAATAAATGATGTAAGATCTGACCTCTGTAATATCACAGAACTCTTGGAGTTCCCCAAGACCAAAGCTTTGTGAATGACTTGGTAAATTATTAAATTACATTATCTTGGACATACTCTGGACCTTATTATTTCTCATGGACTGCCCATTTCTCACTGTGAAATTTCTGAGTCTGCCATCTCGGATCATTTCCCTATTTTTTTCCAATTTACAGCCCCACAACCGGCCAGGAGGCCTCTGGCTGCGGGTTGTCATCGCCGCTGTCTCACCTCAGCCAGTGCCGGACAGTTCACCACGGCTTTTATGGACTCACAGTTTTATTCAGTTGGTCCTGATGTTTCTCTGTGTCCCAAAGATTTTTTGTCACTGTTTTCTGAAACCTGCAGTGGGATCCTGGACTCTATTGCTCCAGTCAAGTTCAGACATCCTAAACACAGAGCTGAGCCTTGGCTGAAAAATCCTACTGCATGTAAACTCAGGAGGCAGTGCAGAAGAGCTGAAAGACAGTGGAAGCATGACAGGCAACATGATTCTTTGGTTTTATTAAGGAAAACTCTTGTTTTGTATCAGAGATCCGTTAATGATGCAAAATCACAATTTCTATCTAATGTCATCACAAACAGTAGCCATTGCCCCAGGGTGTTATTTAATACAATCAACTCTGTTTTAAATCCACCCACCTCAGTCTTACCTGATGCCTCAGCCTCCACCTGTGAGAACTTTCTATCATTTTTTATTGATAAAGTTGCATCAGTTAGACAAGCCACAGGTGCACCTGCTACTTCTGTTTCTGAGTTTTCACCTATCTCTGCTGGTTCTGCTTTATTCGAACAGTTTGAACCAGTGTCATATTCCCTCTTGGACAAAATAGTTAAATCTGTTAAACCCACTAACTGCCCCACTGATTTCATCCCCACTAGATTATTGAAAGAGGTATTTAATATTATTGGTCCTTATCTTCTTGCTTTTTTCAATTCATGTCTGTCCCTTGGAGTTGTGCCTTCTGCTTTTAAACATGCAACAGTCCGCCCCCTTCTCAAAAAAACAAATCTTGATCCCTTGGTTTTATCTAATTTTAGACCCATTTCTAATTTACCCTTCCTCTCCAAAGTTTTAGAAAAAATCGTTCTTATGCAAATTCAGCCTTTTTTGGAAAAAAGCACACTCCTTGATGAATTTCAATCTGGTTTTAGATCCCGGCATAGCACAGAATCTGCATTACTGAGAGTCCATAACGACATAGCTCAGTCAGTTGACTCTGGATGCCCAGTAGCTCTGGTGCTTCTCGACCTCACAGCAGCCTTTGACACTGTGGACCACTCTGTCCTTCTGTCTCGCCTCCATGATTTTGTTGGGATTCGTGGCACGGCCCTGAAGTGGTTCACGTCCTATTTATCTGATAGGACTTTCTCTATCTTGCTCAATGGCTACTCTTCCTCTACAGCCCCTCTTCTGTGTGGGGTGCCCCAGGGTTCCATTTTGGGCCCTCTGCTCTTTTCCTTGTACCTGTTGCCACTTGGATCTATTATAAGACAACACAATGTCAACTTTCATTTTTATGCAGATGATTTGCAGATCTATTTACCATTAAGGCCTGGATCCAGTAACCCAATGTGTTCTCTCTTTGACTGCATCTCTGAAATCAAACATTGGCTAAACAATAACTTCCTATTTTTAAATGACAGTAAAACAGAATGGATTTTATTTGGTAACAAAGATGCAACTGGCCTGGGAAATGTGAATATTAACTTCAGTGACAGTGTGAAAAACCTCGGAGTGACCTTTGATAAGGCTTTACATTTTGATAAACAGATCGCCTCTGTTGTCCGGTCTGGCTTTTTTTATTTACGTCTTTTAAAAAAGGTCAAACCCTTTTTAAACCGTTGTGACTTGGAGAAGGCTGTTCATGCTTTTATCAGTTCTAGGCTCGATTATTGTAACGCTCTGTATGTTGGTGTGCCTCAGTCAACACTGAGCCGCCTCCAGCTTGTTCAGAATGCAGCAGCTCGCCTTTTAACCAACACGACCACATCACACCTGTTTTATTCTCACTACATTGGCTTCCTGTCCGTTTTAGGATAGATTTTAAACTTTTATTATTTGTTTTTAAAGCTCTGAATGGCCTCGCTCCTACTTATATAACGGAGTTGTTAAGTTTCCCCGCCCGCTCCAGGTCTCTGAGGTCAGATAGCCAACTCTTGCTCTCTGTTCCACGGACAAAATATAAACGTTGGGGTGACCGTGCCTTTTCTGCGGCCGCACCTCGACTCTGGAATACACTCCCACTTGAGCTACGCCAGATTACTGAACTTGGCCCTTTTAAATCAAAGCTTAAGACTTTTTTATTCAAACTGGCTTTTAGTAATTAAATATGTGGTGACATTTCTGGTTTTATTTTTGCTTTTATGTTGTGTTTTTCTTGATTTTTAATCTGTCTTTTTAAGTACTGCACTGTTTTTTGTTAAGCACTTGGGTCACCACCACCGTGGTTGTGTAAAGTGCTATATAAATGAATAAATGAAATGAAATAAATGTGTCAGGACTTCTTAAATGTGTACTTTTTGCTGATGATACCACTTTTTTCTGTTTAGGGGAAGATATAGAACAAATGTTGGAATTGATAAAGACAGAATTTACCAAAATACAAACTTGGTTTAAAATAAATAAATTATCATTAAATCTAGAAAAAACTAATTACATGATATTCGGTAATAAAAAGAAAACTGTTGATGTTCCACTCAAAATTGAGGATGTTGAGATTTGTAGAGTGAGTGAGGTGAAGTTTTTGGGTGTTATCATTGATGACAAACTGACATGGAAACAACACATAAATTCTGTAAGAATAAAAATAGCTAAATCGATAGCAGTACTGTACAAAGTCAGAGACCTATTGAATGATAAAGCTCTGTATTTGTTGTATAACACAATCATTGTTCCACACTTAATCTATTGTATTGATGTTTGGGGGAAAGCGTGTAAAACAATCACAAAGCCTATTTTTGTATTACAGAAAAGAGCTGTAAGAATTATCACTAGAAAACATTACCGTCATCCATCAAGTACATTATTTTATCAACTGAAGTTATTGAAGTTCCATGATTTGGTAGACTATAATATTTTATCAGTTATGTATAGGGCTCAAAATAATGCATTACCTTTAAATATCCAAATGCACTTTGTTAAAAGACAAAGTTGTTATAATCTTAAGGGGACAGAGTTGTTTGTAAAACCACAATTCAGAACTAGTTTGAAGGGACGTTCTACCTCAATCCAGGGAATTAGATTATGGAATGGCTTGGAGAATGTAGTTAAAAATGCCAAGTCAATGTTTACATTTAAAAAAATGATCAAAACAAATGTGTTAAAAAAATATATGAAATAGCGTAATGTGTATTGTATTAGTTAGAAAATTAGAAAGAGTTAGTCATTTTGTACTGTTGGTTGAAGATTATTATTGTTTAATCTGATTGTTGGAAAAAGTTGGTTGAAGATTATTATTGTTTACATGGTTGATTATTGTTGTTTAATCTGATTGTTGGAAGTAAGGGGCAGATATAATAAGATTTATTCTTCTTTCTGCTACCTTTCATTTTTTTACATTTTGTACACAATCATTTATGAGATTGTCTTGTATTGTTTCTTTTGTAAAAAAAAAAATGAACAAATTTAATAAACATAAACATAAGGAATCCAGCAGACATGTTGAATCTTGGCTTCATTGCAGTCTCCCATCCTGAGCAAGCACAGTGGCAACAGTGGAAAGGAAAAACTCCCTTTTAACAGAAAGAAACCTCCAGCAGAACCAGACTCAGGACAATGGGCCATCTGCTTTGACTGGCTGGTTTGAGAGGACAGAAAGGAGAGACAAATGAACAGAATGGTAGATCCATATACAGGTCCTTCTAAAAAAATTAGCATATTGTGATAAAGGTCATTATTTCCCATAATGTAATGATAAAAATGAAACTTTCATATATTTTAGATTCATTGCACACCAACTGAAATATTTCAGGTCTTTTATTGTTTTAATACTGATGATTTTGGCATACAGCTCATGAAAACCCAAAATTCCTGTCTCAAAAAATTAGCATATCATTAAAAGGTTCTCTAAACGAGTTATTAACCTAATCATCTGAGTCAACAAATTAACTCTAAACACCTGCAAAAGATTCCTGAGGCTTTTAAAAACTCCCAGCCTGGTTCATTACTCAAAACCACAATCATGGGTAAGACTGACGACCTGACTGCTGTCCAGAAGGCCATCATTGACACCCTCAAGCAAGAGGGTAAGACAGAAATAAATTTCTGAACGAATAGGCTGTTCCCAGAGTGCTGTATCAAGGCACCTCAGTGGGAAGTCTGTGGGAAAAGTGTGGCAGAAAACACTGCACAACGAGAAGAGGTGACCGGATCCTGAGGAAGATTGTGGAGAAGGGCTGATTCCAGACCTTGGGGGACTTGCAGAAGCAGTGGAGTGAGTCTGGAGTAGAAACATCCAGAGCCACCGTGCACAGGCGTGTGCAGGAAATGGGCTACAGGTGCCGCATTCCCCAGGTCAAGCCACTTTTGAACCAGAAACAGCGGCAGAAGCGCCTGACCTGGGCTACAGAGAAGCAGCACTGGACTGTTGCTCAGTGGTCCAAAGTACTTTTTTCAGATGAAAGCAAAGTTCGCATGTCATTCGGAAATCAAGGTGTCTGGAGGAAGACTGGGGAGAAGAAAATGCCAGAAGTCCAGTGTCGAGTACGCACAGTCCGTGATGGTCTGGGGTGCCATGTCAGCTGCTGGTGTTGGTCCACTGTGTTTTATCAAGGGCAGGGTCAATGCAGCTAGCTATTGGGAGATTTTGGAGCACTTCATGCTTCCATCTGCTGAAAAGCTTTATGGAGATGAAGATTTCATTTTTCAGCACGACTGGCACCTGCTCACAAAACCAAAAACCAAAACCACTGGTAAATGGTTTACTGACCATGGTATTACTGTGCTCAATTGGCCTGCCAACTCTCCTGACCTGAACCCAACACTCTGGATGAGCTTAAGGCCACTATCGAAGCATCCTGGGCCTCCAGAACACCTCAGCAGTACCACAGGCTGATTGCCTCCATGCCAGGTCGCATTGAAGCAGTAATTTCTGCAAAAGGATTCCCGACCAAGTATTGAGTGCATAACCGAACATAATTATGTGAAGGTTGACTTTTTTTGTATTAAAAACACTTTTCTTTTATTGGTCGGATGAAATATGCAAATTATTTGAGACAGGAATTTTGGGTTTTCATGAGCTGTATGCCAAAATCATCAATATTAAAACAATAAAATACCTGAAACATTTCAGTTGGTGTGCAATGAATCTAAAATATATGAAAGTTTCATTTTTATCATTACATTATGGAAAATAATTACCTTTATCACAATATGCTATTTTTTTTAGAAGGACCTGTACAGGTCCAGGCAGGCCCGGCTGCATGGGCGGGCATTGAGGGACATTGCCCCCCCACAGAGTCAGCTGTGCCCCCCCTGACTGGACGGGAAGTTTTTTGTTTGTTTGTTTTTAATCTCTGAGTGTACATCTTTCTATTTTTCCTATCTCCGTTTGTCAGTCATACAATTAAACCAATCAATGAAGCCAAGGCAACATTCTACACTGTGCCTGTGCCGCGAGTGATCGTCAGATGTGCCGTGGAAATTATCAAAAAAGCAGCCTCCCCTTGACCCCTCCCTCTCCACTACCACCACACACACAAACGCGCACTCACGTTTCTGTCACTCCTCACGGACGAAAAATAAATAAAAATAAATGAACGCAGCTGAAATGTTTCTCTCCCCTCTGTCCGGACGCGCGTTTTGTCTCCCCGCACACACACACACACACACACACACACACACACACACACACACACTTAGCGCACGGCTCAAGTTTGCCTGCCTCACCTGCGCGGCTTTAATTGTGTCTCTCCTCTGCTCTCCTCTTAAACTGTACGTGGCTTTTGGATTTGGCTCTATCTGCCAGTTTAAGCGCTGTGCTGCTCAGGATGTGGCTGTTCTTCCATCCCCCCGTCCCTCCCTTCTCCAACCTTTTTAAATTTAAGACCACATTGTTGTGTGTGGTACTGTTCAGGTGTATTTTTGAAGACATGTTAAGTGCAATTTGAAATAAGAAATATAAAATATGATTAAAATAAATTTTTGTGTTTATTTCAAATAACCGGTTCAAATCCCGGTCTGGGGGCCAGTGGCAGAGCTAGACTTTTATTGCTGGGGGGGGGGGGCGAGGGGGGGCAAGGCTATCGGTAAGGGGTCCACTTACAGTTGTAAAAATGGACTTGTCCCAACATTTTTGGGATTTGTTGACGAAATTGCGAAACAACATATTTTTTCCCTTAAAATGATACATTCTCTCAGTTTAAACTTTTGATCTGTGATCTATATATTTTTAAGTTTAGAAATCAAGTCTTTTTATTTATTTATTTATTACTTGTTTATTTAAATTTTATTCATTTCATTAAAATCAAGTAACAACTCAAAAAATAAAAAAACATACATTCAAAATAAAATGAATGACTATATATTTAATATAGGCGGATACAGAGTATCTTTGTTTACAAATTTGGTTGGTGGTGTGCCTCGTGATTTTTTTCAATGAAAACACTGTGCCTTGGCTCAAAAAAGGTTGAAAAACACTGTTCTAGCCAACTTACAGTTCGAGGGGGGCGGGTCACTGACTTAATGCGCAAACTAGATGTTTTCAAACAGAAACAGCCACGCTCACCATTGTCCGTGTATCATGGATATTCAGACTTTTTTCCAAAAAAAAAAAAAACAAGAGGGCAACGAATGACACTGACAGTGGAATAAATGAGAGCAGACAGGAAGCGGCACCATCCATTTCAGTTGGAAACGAAAGCACTGAAGTCAACTGACTTTTTTTAAAGCTAGAAATGAGGAGGAAGATTTTGAGCTATTCATTCATTCATTCAACCTTTATTTATACAGGCTAGCCTCGTTGAGTCACGGGGACTCATTTACAAGAGGGACCTGTCTCACTCACACCAAACAACCATCCACTCTCTCACTCACACCTAGGGTCAATTTAGAGTCACCAATCAGCCTAACAAGCATGTTTTTTGGTCTGTGGGAGGAAACCGGAGTACCCGGAGGAAACCCACGCATGCACGGGGAGAACATGCAAACTCCACCCAGAAAGGCCCCGGACCGGGATTTGAACCGGCAACCTTCTCGCTGAGAGGCAGCAGCTCTACCAGTTGTGCCACCGTGCTGCCCAAGACTAACCAGCAACATTAGCTTGGAAGTGTTGCCTTCTACAAATGAGGTTCAACCTGAGCTAACAATGGCAGCTAACTTTGAAGAAACTTCTACAGTAGAAGATCTAACAAAACAAGGTAATGCTTCAGGTACCAAGAGTCTGAGCTGGTGAGGGTGCTGGACTTTGAGGACTTGGTTTGTGACTTTACAAATAAAAAGACCAGAAAGAACTTCTAAAGGTAAGAACCACTGTGCTTTCTGTGAAATGAGTAGTCCAATATAAACTTATGGCTGTGCAGATAATAAATGTACAGTATTTTGTTTATTTGATATACTGTCTGCATAACATTAATCTTGCATAACTGTGGTGTGATGCTGACAGGTTGTTGCAGAGTGTGAAGTTGCCCAGATCACTTGATGACTGTTCTAATGCAACATACACTCAGCTGTGTTATGTGATGGAATTGTTATATAATTGTTATAAAAACCAATGCATATTTGTTCCTGTCTTTGAGTTTATACATCTACCTTATAAAGTTTTGCTAGTTTTTTTGATACTTTGTTTAAAAAAAGTATTTCTCTCTTTTGTTTTTTTCTCTCTTTTGTTTTCTATTGTTTGTTGTTTAAGGAAATTCTACCATTGCAGATCCAGTCCCCCGGCAAAAACAGAGTAACATTGTGTATGCTGTTCAGTGTCAGGAGGGCTGTGATCAGTCTTATATCGGGGAAACTAAACAGCCACTGGCCAAAAGGATGGCCCAGCACAGAAGATCAACATCATCAGGTCAGGACTCTGCAGTCTACACTCATCTCCAGGCCAGCGGTCACTCTTTCAGGGATGAAGATGTTCACATCCTTGATAGAGAGGAACGATGGTTTGAGAGAGGAGTAAAGGAGGCCATCTTTGTGAAAAGAAACCGCCCATCATTAAACAGGGGTGGAGGCCTCCGAGTTCAACTGTCCCCCTCCTACAATGCTGTGATTGCTGGTATCACTCAGCCCTCTGTGAATAGCAAACAACCATCAGGGTGCTAACGATCCATTGTTAGGCTGATGGTCCTCCTTGATCATGTGAGCAGCTGGTTTCAGGCTGTCATCAGCCAACTGGTTGTGTAACACTGTGAGAGGGTGCTATTTATAAGACTGAGCTGAACCCAGCACCTCAGACTGAGGAAGTCTTTCGGACGAAAGACGAAACGTTTCTACAATTTTTTGCTTTGTTTTGTTTTTTTGTTTTTTGAATGTCCAGAGGACCAGACTTAGCTTTTTTAGATTTTTCTACCTGGATTATTGAGCATGCATCAGGGTCTACCATTGCTGTTCATCGTTCTTTAGTTTTAGCAGGTCGCTTTCGTAAATGAGCCCATGAGGCTCAATAAGATTTACCTGACTAAATAAAGGTTGAATGAATAAATGAATGAATGATCGTCAGCAGCATGAATGTTCACTTCAGTCACAGTGTTCAGCCTGACACTAGTGCTTATATTTATCACTGTATGTTTATGTTTATGTTTGACTTTTAATTGAATGAACACAGCACTACAGGTTGGGTTGTCTTGTTCTTTTATTCTTTTCTTTTTTTTGTTTAGATTTTGTGATTTTATTGAGATTGTTTCTTCACAGCACTGTATTAGGAGTGGTCACAGAGCCGCTGTTCAACTTGAAGCAAATAAAATGTTTGTTGAAAAAAATATGCCCCCTTGAAAAAATAGAATGCCCCCCCTTTGAATTGTTTCTGCAGCCGGGTCTGGT
>JBBPBX010020629.1:0-30305 GCA_038048925.1 Garcialebias charrua | reverse complement strand
AAAAAAAAAAACATGTTAAGGATATAAAAAAAAAAATACAAATACAAAACAGGTTGAGCAGAGTAAGGCCCTGTACACACGTAGCCTGGTGTTTGAAAAACGAATATTTGCGCAAAAAAAAAATCTCTGTCCATACATGTTCGAATATTCAAAATGTTTGTCTACATGTCCCGTTTTTTTCACCACAGAACGTTGTAAAGTTGTAAAGAATATGCTGAACCCATAGGTGGCAGTGTAGTGCTGTCACAACCCTTCAACCCATGCAGCCACACTTCCTGTTATTTATTTATTTATTTTCTTTCGTTTGTGTGGACAGACCGTGAGGTTGAACTACTATTAAATACCGTGTTGGAGTACAAAGTTAATAAAACGCAGGAAAATGTCGACTAGGAATCATGTCAGAGCAGGTATGTTGACTTTTTAGTGCTTTTTTTAGAGCATTATGTGACGTGAGCGCTGCTCCAGCTGGACCGGCAGAACCTCTGCCGGTCCAGCTGGAGCAGAAAGCTCCGTTCTGAAAGTCCACACGCAGACTCGAAAACGGAGAGTTCTCAAATCTTCACTTTGGCCGGAGTTTTGTTATTATTCGTTTATAGTTACATCAACCGGCGTTCACGTGTGGATGAAAGGCTGAACCGCATGATAAACTGTTCGGTTTTAGTGATAAACGGCTACGTGTGTACAGGGCCTAAGTAAAGACTGTAGCAGAGTGAAAAAATGTGGTCAGTTTGTACTCCAGCCGTCTAGCCCTATCTGGGGCAATTTTAGGCCCTGTACACACGTAGCCTGGTGTTTGAAAAACGAATATTTGCACACAAAAAATTTCTCTGTCCATACATGTTTGGATGTTCGTCTACATGTGCCGTTTATTTCACTACAGAGCGTGTAATGAATATGCTGAACCCATAGGTGGCAGTGTAGTAGCAGTGTAGTGCAGTCACAACCCTTGAACTCAGCCGCGACTTCCTGTTATTTATTTTCCTTTCTTTGGGTGGACAGACTGCAAGGTTGAACTACTAAAATACCGTGTTGGAGTACAAAGTTAATAAAATGCAGGAAAATGTCGACTGGGAATCATGTCAGAGCAGGTATGTTGACTTTTTAGTGCTTTTTTTTCTCCGAGCATGTGACGTCAGCTCCAGCTGGAGAACCGGCAGAACCGGACTTTCAGCTCCAGCTGGAGCTGAAACGTCCGTTCTGAAAGTACACACGCAGACGCGAAAGCGGAGAGTTCTCAAATCTTCACTTTGGCCGGAGTTTTGTTATTATTCGTTTATAGTTGCATCAACCGGCGTTCACGTGTGGATGAAAGGCTAAACCGCATGCTAAACTGTTCGGTTTTACTAATAAACGGCTACGTGTGTACAGGGCTTTAATTTACCTTGTTAGGGTCTCCCAAGGAAGATTGGTTCTAAGTGACAGGCCAGACAAAGAGCAATTCCAAAGACTCGTATCAAAATGAAACAGCAAGGAACTCTGTGTCCTTTGCCCAGACGTGGATTACGAAGGCCCCACCCTGGAGCCAGGCCTGGGGGAGGGGCTCATCGGTGAGCGCCTGATGACTGGGTCTCTACCCATGGGGCCTGGTCAGGCTCAGCCAAAAGGAGCAACATGGGTTTGCCTTCCTGTGGAGGCTTATATGGGTACCATCCATCCATCCATTTTCTTCCGCTTATCCGGGGTCGGGTCGCGGGGGTAGCAGCCTAAGTAGGGAGGCCCAGACTTCCCTCTCCCCAGCCACTTGGAGCAGCTCCTCTGGGGGAATCCCAAGGCGTTCCCAGGCCAGCCGAGAAACATAGTCCCTCCAGCGTATCCTGGGTCTTCCTCTGGGTCTCCTCCCGGTGGGACATGCCCGGAACACCTCACCAGGGAGGCGTCCAGGAGGCATCCTAACCAGATGCCCGAGCCACCTCAACTGGCTCCTCTCGATGTGGAGAAGCAGCGGCTCTACTCCGAGTCCCTCCCGGATGACTGAGCTTCTCACCCTATCTCTAAGGGAGAGTCCAGCCACCCTGCGGAGAAAACTCATTTCAGCCGCTTGTATCCGAGATCTTGTTCTTTCGGTCACAACCCAAAGCTCATGACCATAGATGAGGGTGGGAACGTAGATCGATCGGTAAATTGAGAGCTTTGCCTTTTGACTCAGCTCTCTCTTCACCACGACAGACCGGTACAGCGCCCGCTTCACTGCGGACGCTGCACCTATCCGCCTATCGATCTCACGCTCCAGTTTTCCCTCATTCGTGAACAAGATCCCGAGATACTTAAACTCCTCCACTTGGGTAAGGACCTCCTCCCCGACCCGGAGAGGGCACGCTACCCTTTTCCTTTTCCCTTTTATATGGGTACATGTGACTCATATGCTTACAGGCTTATATGGGTACATGTGACTCATATGCAGGGTTGCCAGATCTCCAGACCAAAAGAAGCAATCAGCTCCTTCAAAACAAGCACAAACAAGCGACTCGCTCTTTCAAAAAAAGCCCAAAAAAAGCACCCCATCCCATTGTGTAAAAAAAGGCAGTTTTAAACAGTATAAACATATTTATTATGGCATTACATATAACCAGCAAAATTATACATTAAAGAACGTATTCAGTCTAAAAAATAAAAATACATTTTGCATTTTTCTCCCATCTGTGGTCGTGGTCAGATCCAGTCTTGAAGAGCACGCTCTTTCTCCCAATCTTTATTATATTTTTTTCCATATTTACCCCACTTAGAGCTCATATTAGCGTTGTCTTGTCTAGACATTTCACTAAATTCTTTAGTTTGTAGCAGGTCGCTTTTGTAAATGAGCCCTCGAGGCTCAATGAGATTTACCTGACTAAATAAAGGTTGAATGAATGAATGAATAGACAAAGAATAAATAACAATGTTGCATTCGCGTGTAGTCGGATGTCCCGTGAAGAAACACGGTTTTTAATTTTAAACTCACTTTGAAAGTAATTTTCATTAATTTATCATTTTGTTTGCTAAAAACTAACATAGTTGAATGATACAAGATATATATGTTGTGTCACTATATGCTGCTCATGCTGACTCATCATTAATTGCTCGCGCTTATATAGTTTTACCGGCTCTGACTGTCGCTTGCGCCAACTGCACCTGAACGTAACATCCGCCTTGACGTAACATACGTGGAAGGGGGCGTGACAAACTACCTACCACTCGCATTACTGCTCGACTGAAAAACAAGCACAAATAAGCGACTCAATGTCAGCGAGAAGCCCAAAAAACTGCCACAAGCGGCTGATCAAATTTGAAAGCGACTCCAGGGGGAAACAAGCCCAATGCCGCTTGAAATAAGCGGACTTGGCAACTATGCTCATATGCTTACAGGCTTATATGGGTACATGTGACTCATATGCTTACAGGCTTATATGGGTACATGTGACTCATATGCTTACAGGCTTATATGGGTACATGTGACTCATATGCTTACAGGCTTATATGGGTACATGTGACTCATATGCTTACAGGCTTATATGGGTACATGTGACTCATATGGCCCCTCCTGCAGATGCAGGAGGGGCCATATGAGTCGGGTGTATGACTCCTTTTTTTTCTCTCTTTTTGATGGCCTCCCTTCTCCCCTTACAGCCATCCTCTCCACACCATTATTATGAAATATTTATTCTAGTAATTACTATATCTAGTGGTTTTTTTTATTTAATTTTAAATAGGATAGAAAGAAAGGAAAGACAGAAAGTAAGACTACAAAATATAAGAAATATACATAAAGCGAACACAAGGCAAAACACCTGACCATTATCTGTACACCTGCAAAGAACATGACAAAACACAGCAACAAAATACATATGTATAAAGAACTTAGAATATTCATGGCTTTGCAGGAAATTTCTATAAATATATATACCCATACCTACACATATAAACATACATACATACACATGTATATATATTCACATATACATCTACATACTGTGTCTACATACAATACCTACATATGCATCCCTGCATCTATTTGTGTGTGGTTGTGAACATGCATAAGTGTATAAGGCTTCTCTAATAGAACATTAAATAGTGACTGTGAAGCAGCAGAGACCCGACCCCCAAGACCAGAGGCAGACAAAGGGGGGACCAGAGCCCAAGACCCCAAGAGGGACCCCGAGCACAGAGCCCCCAAGGCCATCCACACAGGACAAACCACTCACCCACCCCCCAGATCAGACCATAGGGGAGAACCAGAAGAACCCCAACAGCGACCACACGTAGTAACCCCCCGGGGCCAATAGCGACAAACTCATAAGCCCCTGCTGGAACCCACTGCACCGAGGAAGATCCAGGCCTGGGCACAAAGGCCCGGACCCCGAGTACCCACCCCCCCCAGGCTAAGGCCCAACAGGACCAGAGGACCCGAGCCCCACCAGGCAGTCACCAGGCCGAGCCGACACACGCCCAAGCACCCAGCCCCAGACATCAAGGGCCCCAAGCGTGCCAGCAGGCAAAGGCACACCCACCAAGGGGCTGCGTGGCAGGGACGCAACGCAAGCACCCCCAGCTGTATCAAAGAGGAGGCAGTCTAAGTCCCAGCCTGACAAATACCCAGTCATACACAGACACAATCACACAATCCCACCCTCATCCTCACACTCACTCACTCAAAGACATATGATAACGACACATTCCATTCATGTTCCCGATACGCACTTTATACACCCCATGTCCAAGACATGTACCCGTCCCCTATATGGGGCAGCCCACGTCCAGACCAGGAGGTAGACCTATTCATTCTGGGGCGGAGAGGAGCAGACATCCAAGACCTGGCCCAAACCACGCCCAACCAACAGGACACCCCCCACCTTGGATAGACCACGCCCCTGACCACCCCCATACACCGCCAACCAACAAGTGCACATCCCCAGCCAACCAACCACCAGGCCCGGCCAGCCAACCCGGCGAGCCGTCCAACCACGGCACCCAAGAGCCAAGCTCAGGGAGTCCAAACAGCCCCAAGTAGCATGCAGCGCCAGCCCCGTCCCTGGCAACCCCCCAGTAGTCCAGGTCAACACCCAACGGCCTGTCCCTCCTCTAGACCCCATGCCCTGAACAATAGCCAGGGAACAGGGGGGGTAGAGAGAAAAAAAGGGGGAATAAGACCCCGACACCCCCACCCCCACCGCCGGATGTGCTGTTGATGTGTGTTGTTGTAAAGTGCAATTTAAAAAATGGAAAAGAAGGAGCAGAGGCTGACATGATGCCAGTTTCCCCTCCACCCCAACTCTAATCTAAACCCTTAGTGTCTAAATGCAACCATTGGAAGTGGGCACAGGCACAGGGGGCGAGAGTATGTCATCCCACCACCCATAGCCATAGTGCCCACTCCCAAGTTCCTATATGTGAATTGTAGTGGGCATGACCATGTCCACTTTAATACACCTGTGTACTTTTGAACTGTTCCAGAGATGACCTTTACTGACCTCTCAGTAAAGCAAGACATTTACTACAAATTAGTCACATAGTCACCAAAAGAGACTATTTCTATCTTTGATTTTATTCTAATGTAATCAAAAGAATAACTTTTGTCATTTTCATGATATATGTTATATGCTGTTATTCTTTTAATATGTAGTATTTCTGTGTTATTTGACCAAATGAAAGTGTCTACTCAAAATATCTATGACAAAGTTGAAAAAGGTGTCAAATTGACTTGCTCAGGAGTTGTTTTTGTTGAGTTCAGCTGAAACTCTCGGTAGCGTTGAGATGTCTCCTCTCTTTCAGACACTTTTCCAAAACATTCCTCTTTGTTATCTAAGCAGACTTGCTGTCAACCTTGAGTTTTTCACTTCACGTTTTCACACTCCTCTTGGCCCACGGACCAATGAGGAAAGTGTGTTCTAATCTCAACTTTTTGAGTAAAAGCGTTTGTTTGCATGAACGCTTCAGAGTTTGGAAGGAACGAGAAAGTTCCTGATGAGTTTCTGGGAACTTCAAGACATGAAGACGTCCCAAAGAGCTGAATGAATGCCTGTCACCCGCCAAGGACAGTCATTCAGCTAAGGATTGTATAACATGCTGTTATGAATCCACTTCGAACGAGCGTAAGCTCAAAACTTTGTTTATTCCTTCCTGGAATAAGCTTATCTTGAAGTCAGAGGCCAGGAGCTGACATATTTTCTGATGACCAAGCGGAACCCAGGAGACGTTGAAAACGTAAACGAATGACCAGTTCGGACGAACTGGGCCTGAAGGACTGTGCATCTTACAGGCTGGTGTCATCTCTTTATCAGACTCGTCGTCGAAAGGTAAAGAGCTGTTTACAAACGTACCTGGATTTTAGCAGAAATCTGATGAGAAGTGTCACTTTGGTAACATGCTCAAGACAATTTCCTTTAAACCATCTCTCCATCTTCCTCCTATCCTTTCCCTCAATTCTAAGCTGGAAACTATTTAAGCTAAAGAGCCCTCAGACTAAATATGTTTAACATCCAGTATTGAAGTCTGTTGTGTTAAATTTAAGTGTGCTGACGTATTAAATTGAAAGAAAGTGAAATCATGTCAATCAAGTGTAATGGTGTTAATTTAGTTGATTTATTTTAAATAAATGGTAGTGTCTTTGGCATACCAACTAAGTTAACGTCTCTGTCACTTAATGGCTTTGTTTATTTATCCCTCATAAAGATCACAGAAATATTGGGTAAACTGAAAAAGAAAAGAATCCGTGAATTTACTATTCAATCTGAATAAGTAAATTAATTAAGGTAAAGAGGTCAGTATTAATATTGACCTCCTAATAATCCTTTATATCTGGGTGACACTATATGTGTTTAAAGACACAATATATGGTCTCCCTCATGTTTACTTCATCTGGTGGCCTCGTACCGGCTTCTGAAAGTAAAGGGGGGAGATGTAGTGGGCACGACCATGTCCACTTTAATACACCTGTGTACTTTTGAACTGTTCCAGAGATGACCTTTACTGACCTCTCAGTAAAGCAAGACATTTACTACAAATTAGTCACATAGTCACCAAAAGAGACTATTTCTATCTTTGATTTTATTCTAATGTAATCAAAAGAATAACTTTTGTCATTTTCATGATATATGTTATATGCTGTTATTCTTTTAATATGTAGTATTTCTGTGTTACTTGACCAAATGAAAGTGTCTACTCAAAATATCTATGACAAAGTTGAATGAGGTGTCAGATTGACTTGCTCAGGAGTTGTTTTTGTTGAGTTCAGCTGAAACTCTCGGTAGCGTCGAGATGTCTCCTCTCTTTCAGACACTTTTCCAAAACATTCCTCTTTGTTATCTAAGCAGACTTGCTGTCAACCTTGAGTTTTTCACTTCACGTTTTCACACTCCTCTTGGCCCACGGACCAATGAGGAAAGTGTGTTCTAATCTCAACTTTTTGAGTAAAAGCGTTTGTTTGCATGAACGCTTCAGAGTTTGGAAGGAACGAGAAAGTTCCTGATGAGTTTCTGGGAACTTCAAGACATGGAGACGTCCCAAAGAGCTGAATGAATGCCTGTCACCCGCCAAGGACAGTCATTCAGCTAAGGATTGTATAACATGCTGTTATGAATCCACTTCGAACGAGCGTAAGCTCAAAACTTTGTTTATTCCTTCCTGGTATTCCAGGTATTCCAAAATATGTCAGCTCCTGGCCTCTGACTTCAAGATAAGCTTATTAGCTTATCTTGAAGTCAGAGGCCAGGAGCTGACATATTTTCTGATGACCAAGCGGAACCCAGGAGACGTTGAAAACGTAAACGAATGACCAGTTCGGACGAACTGGGCCTGAAGGACTGTGCATCTTACAGGCTGGTGTCATCTCTTTATCAGACTCGTCGTCGAAAGGTAAAGAGCTGTTTACAAACGTACCTGGATTTTAGCAGAAATCTGATGAGAAGTGTCACTTTGGTAACATGCTCAAGACAATTTCCTTTAAACCATCTCTCCATCTTCCTCCTATCCTTTCCCTCAATTCTAAGCTGGAAACTATTTAAGCTAAAGAGCCCTCAGACTAAATATGTTTAACATCCAGTATTGAAGTCTGTTGTGTTAAATTTAAGTGTGCTGACGTATTAAATTGAAAGAAAGTGAAATCATGTCAATCAAGTGTAATGGTGTTAATTTAGTGATTTATTTTAAATAAATGGTAGTGTCTTTGGCATACCAACTAAGTTAACGTCTCTGTCACTTAATGGCTTTGTTTATTTATCCATCATAAAGATCACAGAAATATTGGGTAAACTGAAAAAGAAAAGAATCCGTGAAATTACTATTCAATCTGAATAAGTAAATTAATTAAGGTAAAGAGGTCAGTATTAATATTGACCTCCTAATAATCCTTTACATCTGGGTGACACTATATGTGTTTAAAGACACAATATATGGTCTCCCTCATGTTTACTTCAGAATGTTATGAGGATGATATGATAAAAGGTGTACAATAAAATTGAGTCCCAAGTGGCTATAGTCAACAGAGCTGTAAAATTATTGTAGCACCCCTGAGCCTCAAAATCCCTACATGAGTGGAATTTGAAAATGAAGAGGGTGGAGGTGCGTGGTGAGGGATGGGCAGAAATATAACTGCAGGCCCATTAAACTCCAGACCAGGGAGGGGCAGAGCCCCAAGGACCGCCAGAAGCAGGACCAACAGCCCACACACCCCAGGGCTGCCAAGACCCCCACGAACTGCAGTCAGCCCACCACCCAAGAGGACGCCAAACCCCACCAGGGCGACCCAGCCAAGATCCCCCACCCAACCGTCGATAGAGCCAGGAAGCACCGGGAGCAGGCCCCTACCACAGGAAAGGGGCCAGCCAGTAAGCCACACACAGCCCCGGGCCACCACCAAGGCCATCCACTCACTCCCCACCCCAGAAGAAATACTGCACCCACCCCTCATACAGACATCTCTCAGAACACATAGCACACTAGACATCCAGACTAGGTCAACCTACCCTCTCCCACGGGCCACTGGTCATACCCCCAAACACCTAACCCATGAACCCACAATTCACTAGCGAGCCAAAGGCCTCCCACCCAGAGCCGGCGTAGGGTTGCCAACGGTCCCTTGAAAAATGGAATCGTTCCGTATTTAGAAACAAAAGTATGCGTCCCTTATTGATCTATAACGGGACGCACTTTGTCCCGTAATATCGTGAGAATCAAAATAATTCTGTCAACGTCAATGGAGTTCATAAATAATGATGCGCTTTATGTCGATTTTTACGGTAAAGAAGCCGCTCTGCTCTGTGACCAATGAGCTGACAGCCCTTTACACACGTGATTGAAACTACAGAATCCGGCTCATCTCATTGGTCCAGTCTTGGCAGTTTACGGAAGACACGGCAGCGACAAGATTTGAAGAAGAAGCATGGACGCGAGTGGCAAACATTCAGGGGATTTAAATAGTGAACACAGATCACCTTCGAGCCTGACTACTCCCCCCAGGCCAGGAAAAAAAAGAAACGGCTGCAAAAATACAGAGTCGAGTGGGAAAAGGAAGTGGCTGGAACGCGTGAATGATAATGGCTACAAAGCGAACTGTACTGTCTGCAAGCGTACTTTTTCTGTAGCCCACGGTGGACAGTTTGATGTGAAACAGCATGCTTCTGCAGTTGGACACATAAGAAACGTGAAAGACAACAAAACCAGGAGAACCCTTGACCAATTTGTTCTGCACCGGGCAACACCAGAGGCAGATATGGTATGTAAAAAAAAAAGGGGGGGGGAGTAAGGATAAAAGTTTAATGCGTAAAAGTGTGAGCATGAATGTGAGCAGGCCAAAAATATGATCATATTATTGTAATAAACAAGTAGAATTGAAAAATGAATGCATAAAATATATTAAAGAAGAGATGATGGGTTCTACAGTACCTAACAAGACAAAAGCTGCAGCATCTCTTGCCATCTGAAGCTGGTGTGGCCAGGCAGGACTTTACAACTGCCATCAGTTATGTCCAGAAGTGGTTAGACTTCTCAGAGGAAAACTGGCTCTTTCACCTTCAGCCCCTCTCTCTGGCATCTGGAAAAATATCCTTTGAGGAAGTGGAGAAGATCACTGAAAGTCTTCACCTGGTTGGCAGGTAAAAATTCAATAATTTCCAGTGTAGTGGTGAACCATGTTTAATAATTGATAGTTATCAACAAAAGTGTACATGACAGGCTTTGCTCCTGTCATGTTTTCTGTTGGCTCCTTCTCATCCCTGCACCTCCTCCCCTGTCAGACATCCCACAGGTGTTCAGTGTTTAGTTAATTACTTGGTCTGTATTTAGGTGTGGATTCAGGTCTTTGCATTTGTCGGGTCATAGTCATTTTCTCCCTAATGTCTGGTGGAGCCATGAAACACTTCCTCATCATTTTGTGAGTAGCTGCTACACTGTCAGCCTTTTGTTTTCATTATTAAAGTGTTTATTATTTTACACTCTCCGTCTCCGAGTCCTGTTCTGCCTGCACTCTGGGTTTGCTTGCTCACCGGAACCGAAGCGTGATATCATGACCCGACGAAACCGACGCAAGCCCCGCAGGCGGAACAGCGGACCCGCTCAGCGGCTGCCGGACGTGGCCCCAGGTCAGGACGTGCCGGCAGTGATCCGCATGTTGCCTGCACTCTGGGTTTGCTTGCTCACCGGAACCGAAGCGTGATAGTACAATTGACACGTACAAATAAATACATAATTGTGAATTGACTTTACACTATGCAAACATACAACCTTGTCCATCTTTTAAAAAATCACCCTTTGTCCTCAGCATCCCATCTTCCACTGGGTTTGTGGAAAGGATTTTCTCTTTCATGAAAAATAAGTGGACTGATGTGCGAAACAAATGTTCTACTGAACTAATTAGAAGTGAGCTCATTGTCAGTCTAAATTATGAAATGTCTTGCTCAGAGTTTTACTTTGGCACTGAAAAACAGAGCACTCCTTGCTGCAGCACGATCTCAGCAGAAATACAAATGGAAAAAATAGGTTGACTCCATAATGTAACGTTCCACTGTTTAGTTTACAAGTTTTTTATTTTTACTACAAGTGGAAAGCCATGGCCTTTGAGGCACAATGTGTTTATGTTTACAAATTTACTACAAACTTTATTTGCACGTTGCACTAAATGCACTATTACAGAATGTTCGTATTGATTTTTTGTTATTTAATACTGTTTTAAGTTATTAAGCAGGACAGAGGTCTGTTTAAGAAAGATACATAATTTTCAAAAGATATGTTTGTTTCTGGCAATTCTATTTGCACTAAAAATAAATGGTTAATTGTGTAATAATTTGTTTATACATATTTTTATAATTCAAAAACACGTATCCAAATGAATTCAGGTTGATTTCAAAGTGAGGAGGGGCAGGCAGGGTGTTTGTGTGTGTGTGTGTGTGGGGGGGGGTGTGTTAAATGGGGTGACCAGCCCTGCCGAGAGGTGTCCCCTATTTATTTATCAAGGAGTTGGCAACCCTAACAAGCCGGGCACCAGTGCACAAGCCGGCCCAGAGCCCGGCAACCCGTCCACCAGAACCTAAGATCCCAGAGCCCCACCAGGCCCATGCCTGGGTGTGACATGCCCCCAAAACCCCAAGCCCCCTGTGCCCACCCAAAACCCACCTCAGCACAGCCAGGCCACCTGACCGATGACCCACGACCGATGACCCAAGACCGCCACCACAGACCACCTGAGGGCTCGCATGCAGCCACCAGCAGACACCCCCCAGAACCATCAAGCACCTCCCCAGGGCAAAAGCAGGGCCCCCTGCCCAGGTACCCCCAACAGCCCAGCCCCCGACAACCCCCCTGGCTCCCCAAGCCCCGACCCCCCCACATCAACCCCAACGCCCCACAAGGCCAGATCCCGGACCCCCACCTTCACTATGTGATGGAGCCGATCAAAGAATCCCAGAGAGATTGATCCGATATGTCGGCAGATGCTGTTTCAAGGCTAATATGATCTAACAGAAGATTTTTTATACTGATTAAAGTTTTGATTATTTTTATTTTTCCAATTCAGGAGTATGGTTTTCTTTGCGATACATAAGGCAGTGAAAATAATGCAAGATGTATTTTTCTCTAGGGTAACATCTTCAAAGATAGCCAATAAGCAAACAGACAGAGAGAGTGAATATTACATTTCAGACATTTAGACAAGTCTTCACAAACCTGGACCCAGAACCTCTGAACGGGTGGGCAAAGCCAGAGTGCGTGGATATAATCATCAGGTATATTGCCTGTGCACTGTGAGCAGTTGTTAGATGATGTAAATCCCATCTTAAACATTCACTGACATGCAGTGCTGGGCAGCGCTAATCCAAAAATTAGTTCCGCTATTTCTAAAGCACTTATTAATTTATTTAGGCCCGCAATTTCAAAAGCGCTTATGTATTAGCAACGCTAGCGGATGCTAATGCTAATGTGCTAACGTGCTAATGGCGAAGTACTTTTTTAAATCCAGCAGATTTGACGATTTTGTGAAACTGTCAAGCTCAGAAAAACCTTGTGCTATAAAGTCAGCTAAGAAATATATTTTTTCTCAGCAAAGAAATAATTGTTTTTACCGTGTTTTGTTGTAAAGTCCTTTGCTTCTGTGGTCGCCGCCATTTTGAACAGGGCAAATGAGGCGCTGACGCGTCGCGTAGGCCGCTGAGAAACATCCATAAGTTCACCCTCCATGTTAAAAACACTTTTTCTGACTCTTCGAAAACAAGCAATAAGGCTGCAGAGTAACACACTGGCTGCTAACTGCTATAGAGAGAGAGTTCTCTCTAGCCAAGAGACTGAGGGGGACGCTTTTTTGTCACGGACCACATCCGACGCTGACAGGATATGGTCTGTTAGCAGTCGTCCGGTTGATTTAAGAGCTCGTAAATAAGTTTTTTTCGTTTTTACTGATAGATAATTAGTTATTAGCTGTACTGCATTTTAAATAAAAATAGCACAAATCCGCTTATGAATTATAAAAGTTAGTCAATCCGTTGTAACGCTGACAAATTGTTTAGGTCCGCTGTAAGCGGATTAGCACTTTAGCGCTCCCTAGCGGTCTGGCGTCCACCTTTGCTGACATGTACAATAGAGAACTTCATACTGTATTATGTGTAAATTGGAGATTCTAGTCATTTTAAATGTTCTATTTCATATAAGCTCCACCCTTAAGGCCATTCGCTAGTGGGTAAATCCCTCCTCGCCACGCGCGCACTGAAAATTTTAGTCCACATCCACCTGCTATGGGTGGGCCTCACCTGTCATAAAATACTGCGAGACCATTCAAACGGCTCCCAATTTCATTCAGCCAACAAGCACTGAAGACCTAAGAAGATGTCCAGCCCTGTCAGAATTTGCTCGTCCTGCCAGGTCGGCTACATGATGAGCTTCGACTGGCACGACGTATGTGAAGGATGCCTGGGTCCCTATCGCACTGAGCTTGCCGCCACCTGCCGTCCATGTGCACTCCTCCCTCTCGAGGAGCAACAGAGACGTGCAACCTTGTTTAAGGCTATTGCTGATGACGAGTGGCACATGGCGGAGGAAACCTCGCTGGACGACGCCATCGCTTTTTTGATAAGTCGGTTGAATCGAATGGTTCACCCGGCAATGATGATGCTGGCAGCAGCCCCACTACCCCCTCCCTCCTGGAGTGCGTGGTCATGGAATGGGGACAGCCGAGCGGATGCTCAATGCCTTTTGCACTTCCCAAGCCGGAGACCACCACACTCCCAGCCATTGGCGCCCTCCTATTGGAGCTGCTCGCCATTATCCAAGAAACTATGGAAATGAAGGGCCTTTTTGTCCCTCCCCTCCCACCGCCCCGATCGGATGATCTGGCGGGAAGGTTTGGCTCCACCGCGGCCTGGCGCTCTGCTCCCATCTGGCCTCGCTTTCCAGCTGTAACATCACACTGAAACGAGGTTGCAGCCGGCCCCGGGAAGATGAAAGCTCCTGTCTCCTCTTTCGCTCCCATCACCAGAGTGGAGGGATTCACCAAGTGGAATTTTCTCTCAGTTCCTCCACTGGAGCTAAGCCTCGCGGAGGTGTTGGGGGCAAAACTTCCTAGGATGGATCAGAGACTGGTGCCTCCTGGAAAGCATGACCAGACAGTGATCCAGCTCTCAAACAGAGCTCATCAATGCTCCTTTCAGGCCGCTGCTGCGAATAATAATATTGCCTTGCTTGCCTACTGCATTTCACAGAGGCTGGAGAAAACAGACCTGGCAGAGGAGACAAAAAGCTCACTCTGCAAGGCTGCTGACGTCATTTTAACCTCTGCGCTACGTCCACGGTCTGCCTCTCCCGCACGCCGCCTGGATGACAATGTCCAGAGGGCAGTCTTGCTCCGCCTTGCTCCATCCATGCCTGAGAGGATGCAGAAAGACTTGCTGGAAGGGCCCATCACGTCGGATATGCTGTTTGGGGCAAACTTCAAGTCTCTGCTTGAGAAATCAAAGAAGAGCGCGGAGGTGTCAGAAACAGTTCGCCATCTGATGACATCACAGTCCTTCTATCACCGCCCCTCCAGCTGGAGACATCACCGGGGCCAGCGGCAACAACAGAGGCGCTCCACAGCTGCAGCTCCTCGCTCCGTACCTCCGTACCTCCGTCGCCCCCCCCAGCAAAAAACAACACCGGCATGTCAACCAGCTGCGTCTCAGCGCTTCTCCAGAGGACATCAAAAGGTGTAGCCCTGGCACCAGGGCCAGCGGAGGGGGCAGCCCAAGAAATGACTCCTTGTGGGGAGTGTGTGTGTTAAAGATGTGTGTTTTGAAATAAAACAAAAACATCTCTCAGAGAGCAAATCCTCACCTGCTTCCAGCCTGCCTGTCAGATCAACTGATTTCACAGAGGGTCCTCTGATTCACACACTCCCCACAGATAACGAGCTGGCTTCCTCTAAACAGCTGTTTAAGAGGCGCTGCAGGTCGACACATGTTGCAAAGCATTTTTCATTCCTGTCAGTCAAAACTGATGCTGCTTAACAGACAGAGCCAGGGAAAACCCCTCATTCTCTGCCAGAACCGGTGTCTTTTCCTGTAGCTCCTGCTCGCTCACCACTCATCAAGAGAGAATGTGTCACAACACACCAACAGCAGCCTCTCCTGAAGCGGCGTGTCACTCACAAAAGTGTCACCGCCCCTTCTCACTGCATGCCAGCTCACATAAGTCCTGACGTGAGCCTGCAGCCTGAGTGCAACCCTGCAGCCTGAGTGCAACAGGAAACATGTTGCACAAAAACAGTAGCATGAACCGCCTCTAAAGCGGCGTATCACTCACAAATGTGTCAACGCCCTCTCGCAGTACACGCTAGCTCACACAAGCTCTGACGTCGGCCTGCAGCCTGAACGTAGCACAGAGGTATACAAACAACCCTTTTGAGCTGAGCCCCCCTTGCCCCCCCACCCCCCTGGTCAAGCAGAACCGAGTCGGGTGACGGCGGTAGGGGCTTAAAAATGGCTGACGTCCATGACATCCATGGCATGACAAAGTCACGCACATCCACTCTCTGAGCATTATGCAAAGTGGCAACGAGTATGTTCATTGGACAAATGGATGAACAAGTTAATAAGCAAAGGCTACACATTGCAGTTTGTAGCTCATCCCCCGCCATTCAGAGGGATTATAGAGACAGTTCTGTCATCCCCAGAACAAACCTCATCCCTCCAGTCAGAAGTTCAGGAATTCCTGGTGAAAAATGTAATCTCCAGAGTCCCCGATGGAGAGGAAAACATGGGATTTTATTCTTGCTACTTCCTATTGCCGACAAAAACAAGAGGGATGAAATCCATACTCGATTTGTCAATGTTCAACAAAACGATTATGGAGAGACAGTTCCACATGCTGACAATAAAACAGCTGATGCAGAACGTTCACCAGACGGACTGGTCACCAGCATAGATTTGCCGGACGTATACTTCCATGTCTCCATCATTCCAAAACACAGGAAGTTCCTGCATTTCTCATTCCAGGGGGTGGCATACCAGTACAACAGGATACCTATCGGCTACTCCCTAGCCCCACGTACGTTCTCCAAATGCGTGGAGATGGCTCTCCAGCCGTTACGCACGGCAGGAATGAGAATCTTATTTTACCTGGACGACTTGCTCCTGTGGTAGCATGGTGGCACAACTGGTAGAGCTGCTACCTCTCAGTGAGAAGGTTGCTGGTTCAAATCCCGGTCCGGGGGCCTTTCTGGGTGGAGTTTGCATGTTCTTCCCTTGCATGCATGGGTTTCCTCCGGGTACTCCGGTTTCCTCCCACAGACCAAAAAACATGCATGTTGGACTGATTGGTGACTCTAAATTGTCCCTAGGTGTGAGTGAGAGAGTGAATGGTTGTTTGTCTTGTTTGTCTCTATATGTGGCCCTCTGATGGACTTGCGACCTGTCTAGGGTGTACCCTGCCCCTTGCACTGTGATTGATGGATATGGGCACCGGCGACCCCCATGACCCAAAATGGAATAAACGGGTAAAGATAATGGATGGATGGATGGACTTGCTTCTGTTAGCACGGTTCAAAGAGGAAGCAGCCACACAGACCAGAGTTTTAGCAAAACATTTTTTAAACCTAGGTTTTTCTGTAAACTGGGACAAAGTTCTGTTCTTCCGTCCCAGGTGATTGTTTATTTGGGAGTGGAGCTAAACTCGAACACGATGAGAGCTCGCTTATCACAACAGAGAGCCGACACTCTGACAGCCCAGCTCAGCCGTGTCAAACCCCGAAAAGTTGTTGATGGAGATGTTCAATATTTATCATCTAAAACTAATTACTCCGACCCAATAATTATAACCCAGCTCATCTATATCAAATATTCTCTGTTCCCTTCAAACACTTATATTTTATAGTAAAACGTGTTTGTTTGTTTTGCTCCTTGATACAGAAAAGACAGTCTTCTAGCCTTGACAATGTTTGGATAAGATGTTCTTGTTAGATCAGAACCACGACTTGTTTGTTTTATCTGTAAGACGTCAGAACTTGTCAACTCCACCTCCTTCTTGTTTAAATAGCTTGTCATGTCCAGTACAATTCGGAATTGTGCTGGACAATGTATTTGAGACCAAACTAAGTTTCAAAAGACATTAAAAAG
This sequence comes from Garcialebias charrua, assembly GCA_038048925.1. Lineage (NCBI taxonomy): Eukaryota > Metazoa > Chordata > Actinopteri > Cyprinodontiformes > Rivulidae > Garcialebias > Garcialebias charrua. The sequence goes on along the minus strand of JBBPBX010020629.1, from coordinate 13,263 downwards.
CCTTCCCCTTTGCAAAGTTTGTTTGTCTGTTTTAACACTGTTCTCTTGTTTATCTTGTGTGGTTTTTATTAAGGTAACAAGGGTTATTAAGGTAACAGAGGGGCCCCACTCTGGAGCCAGGCCCGGAGGTGGGGCACGCTGGCGAGCGCCTGGTGGCCGGGCTTTTACCCATGGAGCCCGGCCGGGCACAGCCCGAAGAGGAGACGTGGGTCCCCCTTCCCATGGGCTCACCACCTGTGGGAGGGGCCAAAGGGGTCGGGTGCAATGTGAGATGGGTGGTGGCCGAGGGCGGGGACCCTGGCGGTCTGATCCTCGGCTACAGAAGCTGGCCATTGGGACATGGAATGTCACCTCTCTGGTGGGGAAGGAGCCTGAGCTAGTGTGTGAGGTTGAGAGTTTCCGACTAGAAATAGTCGGACTCACCTCAACGCATGGCTCTGGCTCTGGAACCAGTTTCCTTGAGAGGGGTTGGACACTCTTCCACTCTGGAGTTGCCCCTGGTGAGAGGCGCCGAGCAGGAGTGGGCATACTGGTTGCCCCCCATCTTGGTGCCTGTACGTTGGGGTTCACCCCGGTGAACGAGAGGGTAGCCTCCCTTCGCCTACGTGTGGGGGGACGGGCTCTGACTGTTGTTTGTGCCTATGCACCAAACGGCAGCTCAGACTACCCACCCTTTTTGGAGTCCTTGGAGGGGGTATTGGAGAGTGCGCCTCCTGGGGACTCCCTTGTTCTACTGGGGGACTTCAACGCTCACGTGGGCAATGACAGTGAGACCTGGAGGGGTGTGGTTGGGAGGAACGGCCCCCCTGATCTGAACCAGAGTGGTGTTCTGTTATTGGACTTCTGTGCTCGTCATGGATTGTCCATAACGAACACCATGTTTAAGCATAAGGGTGTCCATATGTGCTCTTGGCACCAGGACACCCTAGGTCGCAGTTCGATGATCGACTTTGTTGTCGTCTCATCTGATCTGCGGCCGCATGTCTTGGACACTCGGGTGAGGAGAGGGGCGGAGCTGTCAACTGACCACTACCTGGTGGTGAGTTGGCTCCGATGGTGGGGGAGGATGCCGGTCAGACCTGGCAGACCCAAACGTATTGTGAGGGTCTGCTGGGAACGTCTGGCAGAGTCTCCCGTAAGACGGAGCTTTAACTCCCACCTCCGGGAGAGCTTTGAACACGTTCCGAGGGAGGCGGGGGACATGGAGTCCGAGTGGGCCGTGTTCCGCGCCTCTATTGTCGAGGCAGCTTATCGGAGCTGTGGCCGCAAGGTTGTTGGTGCCTGTCGTGGTGGCAACCCTCGAACCCGGTGGTGGACACCGGCAGTGAGGGATGCTGTCAGGCTGAAGAAGGAGTCCTATTGGGCCTTTTTGGCTTGTGGGACCCCGGAAGCAGCTGATAGGTACCGGCAGTCCAAGCGGCATGCGGCTCGGGTGGTTGCTGAGGCAAAAACTCGGGCGTGGGAGGAGTTCGGAGAGGCCATGGAGAATGACTTCCGTACGGCTTCGAGGCGATTCTGGTCCACCATCCGGCGTCTCAGGGGGGGAAAGAGGTACGCGACCAACACCATTTATGGTGGAGGTGGCGTGCTGCTGACCTCAACTCGGGATGTTGTGAGTCGGTGGGCGGAATACTTCGAAGACCTCCTCAATCCTACTGGCACGTCTTCCACTGAGGAAGCAGAGCCTGGGGACTTTGGGTCGGGTTCTCCGATCTCTGGTGCTGAGGTCGCCGAGGTGGTTAAAAAGCTCCGCGGTGGCAAGGCTCCGGGGGTGGATGAGATTCGCCCGGAGTTCCTTAGGGCTCTGGATGTTGTAGGGTTGTGTTGGCTTACGCGACTCTGCAATATCGCGTGGACATCGGGGGCAGTTCCCTTGGATTGGCAGACTGGGGTGGTGGTTCCCCTATTCAAAAAGGGGGACCGTAGGGTGTGTTCCAACTATAGGGGGATCACACTCTTAAGCCTCCCTGGTAAGGTCTATTCAGGGGTTCTGGAGAGGAGGGTCCGTCGGATAGTCGAACCTCGGATTCAGGAGGAGCAGTGTGGTTTTCGTGCTGGTCGTGGAACACTGGACCAGCTCTACACCCTCAACAGGGTCCTGGAGGGTGCGTGGGAGTTTGCCCAACCAGTTTACATGTGCTTTGTGGACTTGGAGAAGGCATTCGACCGCGTCCCTCGGGGGGTTCTGTGGGGGGTACTCCGGGAGTATGGGGTACCAGGCCCTTTGATAAGGGCTGTTAGGTCCCTGTACGACCGGTGTCAGAGCTTGGTCCGCATTGCCGGCAGTAAGTCAGGCTCGTTTCCAGTGAGAGTTGGACTCCGCCAAGGTTGCCCTTTGTCACCGATTCTGTTCATAACTTTTATGGACAGAATTTCTAGGCGCAGCCAAGGTGTTGAGAGGATCCGTTTTGGTGACCTTAGAATCGCTTCTCTGTTTTTTGCAGATGATGTGGTCCTACTGGCTTCATCAGTTCGTGATTTACAACTTTCACTGGAGCGGTTTGCAGCCGAGTGTGATGCGGCCGGGATGAGGATCAGTTCCTCCAAATCCGAGGCCATGGTCTTGAGCCGGAAAAGGGTAGCATGCCCTCTCCGGGTCGGGGAGGAGGTCCTGCCCCAAGTGGAGGAGTTTAAGTATCTCGGGATCTTGTTCACGAATGAGGGAAAACTGGAGCGTGAGATCGATAGGCGGATAGGTGCAGCGTCCGCAGTGAAGCGGGCGCTGTACCGGTCTGTCGTGGTGAAGAGAGAGCTGAGTCAAAAGGCAAAGCTCTCAATTTACCGATCGATCTACGTTCCCACCCTCATCTATGGTCATGAGCTTTGGGTTATGACCGAAAGAACAAGATCTCGGATACAAGCGGCTGAAATGAGTTTTCTCCGCAGGGTGGCTGGACTCTCCCTTAGAGATAGGGTGAGAAGCTCAGTCATCCGGGAGGGACTCGGAGTAGAGCCGCTGCTTCTCCACATCGAGAGGAGCCAGTTGAGGTGGCTCGGGCATCTGGTTAGGATGCCTCCTGGACGCCTCCCTGGTGAGGTGTTCCGGGCATGTCCCACCGGGAGGAGACCCAGAGGAAGACCCAGGACACGCTGGAGGGACTATGTTTCTCGGCTGGCCTGGGAACGCCTTGGGATTCCCCCAGAGGAGCTGCTCCAAGTGGCTGGGGAGAGGGAAGTCTGGGCCTCCCTACTTAGGCTGCTACCCCCGCGACCCGACCTCGGATAAGCGGAAGAAGATGGATGGATGGATGGATGGGTTTAAAATCCCCATCATTATTGTGCCGAAAGCCCATTCTCCCTATACCTGCTCCTGATGACCTCTGAACGGAGCGCAGCTGCGAGGCACGGTAAATATGACAGAATGTCCAGTGGGTTTGTCTCTGGCCAGCTTCCTCTGTCCATGGTGCTGTCAGGGTCTGATGGCGGAGATTTCCAGACACCGCACAGGTCAACAAGAAAGTAAGTGTTAAAAGGTGTTTGTTGATACGTCGTTTTTACTAGTTCACCCTGAGCCGATGACTTGAAATTTGGGATGAGGTGTCTGCTTTTCGATGACTAGGCGAATTTTGCGCTAACGCTAGTTGGCAGAACCAAGATTTCTTGATTTATAAGTGAGGGCAGTCAAAATACGCCGAGACCATGTCGACATGTGAGGCTGACCGCCAGACCTTAAATTGAATGTTTAGTGTGTTCGGCCAGGCAAAAGGGAAATTCTGTTCTGTGTTTGTTTAATTTTTTTTGACATTTTTAGTCCTTTTCTACATGTAGCCTGTTTGTGTAGCGCTGCAGCCTTTTTCTTTCTCCCATTTTCCTGTGTGTGTGTAGGCAGTGGCTCCTGGTCTGTTATCTGTGGGTCTTCCCCCCTCCCTCCCCCACCCGTGCTGAACCTGCCTGCAACCTGTTTTCTGTGTTTAACTGCTCTGAGAGTGAATGTGAGTACGGTACCTTGTTTTTGTGTTTGACCCCACTCCACCCCCCTCCCCACCACCCCTCCTTCCCCATCTGTGTGAAGATTTATATTTACTTATGAGAAAAGTAATGTGTTAACAGAGAGGCAGAGAGTACTAATGAAAAATAAATAGAATAAATTAAATAAAAAAAGAATGGCACAAGAACTAAAGTTGTTAGTTAAGAAGTCGATTTTTATTTAAATAATTTTACAAACCAAGAAATTTGATTTACTTGCTTGAAGAATTCTCGGTGGATCTGAGGACACATAAATACAAATTATTTCATTCTTATTCAGCATTCCATATAAAACGTGACTGAGAAAGGATTGATTGCAAATATTTACCATTGTATTTTTCCTGATATTAAGAAAAAATATAAAAGGTTGCATAATCATCTCTGATATACAGGAACTAAAAACTTATGGTTAAATATAAAATAAATATTTAAATACTTTTTTTAAACCATGAATGTAGCCGAATGCTACACAAAGATTTTAGAATTTGATCAATCTTGTTTATAAGATTATAGTCCAAATATTATAGGTTTTAGGCTTAACAACGTTAAAATCGGATGTTTTTAACAGTAGGCCTGGCGCTCACACGAGCGGCCCAATTTAATAAAATTTTAGCGAGAAAGACTCCAAATTGTTTCGCTGAACCAAGCGGACAGATCCGTTTTTATCATGAAAATCTAACGGCGAAAGATCTGATTTTAAATCATCCAAAAAATTACGTTTTTTGTCGGAAATGAAAGCTAATGCTAACGGAGCCGCCAGCTAAAAGCTTTGTCCGTCCAAAAACAGCGCAAATGCCGTTATACTGTGAAACCAAACGTTTCAGAATTGTGTTTTCTCTGCAAAAAGAAACTGAGAATTCGCTTACCAATTTTTATCAAAATAGTTCTGTAGAAAAAGCCGAATGATGACGAAGCAAGAATTCAGGAGGCCTTGTTGTCATTGAGAACTTTGATACAGTGTTGCCAGATCTCGCGATAGAAACAAGCGACCAGCCCAAAACAAGCCCAAAATGATCCCAACTGGCAACCCACCCCATTGTGTAAAACTAATACAGTTTTTAACCAGTATAAACATACATTTATTATGGCGTTGCATACAAATGGCAAAATTATGCTAAACACTTTGAAGAACATATCCACTCTAAAAAATAAAGATACATTTAGCATCTTTATACAGATTAATCCCATTAAACCTCTGGGACTCATTTACTAGAGAGATCTGAATTTTAAACGAAGAGTGATGCCGACAATTGACAATGACAACAATAGACATTCAGGAAAGCTGCATACAACTTAGTAAAAATAAACTAAAAATTGGACAGCTAACCATGCTAAGTATGCATCCTTTTCTCCCATTTTTTAAAGGACAACACCCACCATGACACTAACAATTCACCATATTGGACAATTACTGTAATTTATTATTAGGTCTATTTTCATTTTTGCATTTGGGCCAGGCGAGGGTTAAAAAAAAAAAAAAAAAAACACTCCCGAATGAATCCGGAAACCTGGCCGAAGAGTCCCGAAGGGTCATGTGACTTTTGTTACATCGATCTCCACCCAGAAGGCAGAAGGTAGGAGTGAGTTTCCATGGAGGTTTATGAGAGAGAGTGCGTTAAAACTGCATATTTCCTGCATATTTCCTGGTGCATTTGTGTGTATATGGACCAGCGCTCTGATTTTATTTATTATTTATTTTATAACACCGCTGCGGACCTGTTGCTGCTCTCATTCATTCTGCCCAGGAGCGAGCCGCGAGCCGCGCGCGTCTCTGGCTCCTCGTTCTGCTGGTCACCTTTGAAGTTCCTCGTGCCGGTGTAATTTGCTCCCTGGAGTGTATGTATTTGCTCTCGTCAGCCTTGTTGCGGGGAGCACGCAGGGAGCACGCGGGGAGCAGCGCGCAGAGCTCAGCTGCGCGGCTGGCTGCCTTTCTGATCACGGGGCGAGAGAATAAAAAGCCGATGCGGAAATGAATGAATTTGTCGCGATCAAACGAATTAAACTAGTATGTCTAAGTGGATGCTCGCTAAGAATATGATAGACATGAGTGAGCGACAGCAGGATTAATCAACACAGGCAGCTTTAGGGAATATTTAAAAATGCTTCCTTTTTCTTTTCCTCGCTCGCCTGTAACTCCAAGGCGTCACTTTGGTGACGTGAATGCCCAAGTGAATGCCCATATATGGAGAGGGGCAGATTTTCCCGGAGCTGCATGCTAAAATCTGCTATAAATCATGAAATAACACATTTAGTGTTATTTCTCCACAATATAAGTAAACGCTCCTGTATTATTTTTAAATAAACTAATAAATACTAATGGCGATGCAATTTGAAAACATGGTGGGTGTTGGGCTTTAATTATATTTTTTTCCCCATATTTCCCCACTTATTGGAGCTAATTTTAGCGTGGTCTTGTCACTCTAGACGAAGAATAAAGTGCAATGAATAACAAGCCCAAATAAGCGACTTTACGTTCAATGCAAGCCCAGGTAATCACAATAAGCAAAATGGGAAGTAGAGAAAATATTACCGGTATACTACACTGAATTACAATTATTGGCGGTTTAAACGTTTATAATAAGCTTGTTAATTTAAATTAACAACCATAATCAGATCAAAATTAAGTTTAGGCATTTTAGGATAACAAGTCCTAGACAAATTTAGCAGAAATTTATTTTTAGACTTGCCAGAAATTCTGTCTTTTAAAAGTTTAACTAAATTGATAACACTTTGACACTTATAAAGAATAAAAAAGTATTCTTGTCGAATAGAATTTTGACTAGATTGAAAGTTGAAACGCTCAGGTTAAATTAATCATTTTCAACGATTTTTTAGCATACATTAAATATGTTTTTTAGATTTTAAAAGCTGTTTCACAGTTAGGTAGATTTTAAGAGCTGTTTCCTTTTAGGAGTTATATAATGTAGATACCCGTTGATGTTAATATTATTAATATCTTTGATTTAAATAGGTTATAGAACACACTCTTCCCAATAATAAAAATGCTATATTAGAAGTGACTTTTCAGCTTGTAGGTTAAATACGTACAAGAATCCAGCCAACTCACCAGGAGTAAAAGACACATTTCACTGTTAAAACCTAATTTTGGTGTTGTTTCGCATAAATTATGATCATTAATGGCAAAAAGAGGTCTGGTAAATTTGAAAGGGAATTAGAATAACATATCGTTTGACCATGCAATGCATAGGCTTTGACAGCAGTAAGGGTTGTTTTTATTCAAACAGATTGGGGTTGTGTATACAGTAATAATAATATGGAATATTAAAACGGGAAGTACCGTAGCACTCACAGACACGCCTTGACTGAATACACATTTTTATTTTAATCAATACTTTTCTATTTAGGACATAATTTGGATCTCAGTTTATAATAAGTGGGAATTGGACTTTAAACATTGAAACTTGAAACCACAGGGCAAAATCATCCAGCCCATGCTTTGACTTTTGATAAGTGAACCACTGAAAAGTGGTAAGTGAGGACTTATCTTAACAGTATCAATTTATTTTCAATAAATTGACAAAATATGAGAGCATCCCACGGTGCCGTTTTAACATAAAAAATTAAAAACAGTACACAAATAAATCCGAAGAGAGGACGGATCTTGAAAACTCAATGAATTGGCTAATTATCATTTATGCTATCAAGGTGGTCCTAGAAAACAGTGCATGATATTTTCTGAAATATAATTGGGCTACAAAATTTCTAGTTTCAGGTTAAATTGACAATTTTACTCATACGTAAATTAATGATTTTAGATCTGTTATGCAGATCAGATTAAAAGGATGCCTCTGTTGAAAATTCACTTTTATGTAAATCAACATTTTAAATTCCATTGTGCAAACCAGAATTACAGAGGTGACTCTATTCAAGGTAAATGCTTATAACATGATTACTTTGAACCTGGTTTGTTAAGGATTTTTACATTTTTCTATTTTCTCATTTTTTTTTCTTTCTTAGAAGCAGCCTCACGGTGTTTGTGGAGCAGGAAGCGTAAGTCTGATGGACCTCACGACACTTAGGAGAACACATAGTTAGTAGTACATACATTAAGATAGGATCATGTCAAAAAACACATGCAACGTCTGAATTTTTGAATTACAGCTACTGTGGTTATTGATTGGATCGGATCAGATTTAATATTAAGGCATGTCCAGAACTGGCTCACTGTGACTTCACCGAGAACACCATGGCTGGACTCCCAGGCTGCCCTACTCAAAATAAACATCCGAGGAGCTTTAATACAAAGGCACTGAACGAGAGCAGTAAACTGGACTTTTATCCGAGCAAAAGACACCACAAAGACTTTCACAAAGAACTGTCAGAACAAGGTCATCAAACCCAAATGGCCAGAATATGCGGTCCGGATGTGAAGGATCGATGATGAACAATTTAGCACCCAGAAACAAAAATCTCACCCAGAAACAAAGATCTCACCCAGAAACAAAGATCTCACCCAGAAACAAAGATCTCACTGGATGCTGTGACAAGAGAGGGCTGAACAGGTTCTCCAAAAAGACAAAGAGAACAGGTATTGAAGCAGAGGCGGCTGCCACTAGAGGGCGCTAGGGGCGCCGTCCCTCCTTGGAACTGCAGCTCTTCTTCTTCACCATTTGAAGATTTTTTTTATTTTTTTAAATAAAAGTGAAATAATAAAATAAAAATATTTCGAAATGCATGCATATATGTTTTTAGTTGTGTAGGATAAATATTTTATGAGTAATGATTGTTTCAAAAAACGTTTTTTGATTGTGACGTACTTCCGGTTTCCCCGTTGGACGCCGCCTGCGGCTTTTCCATTGAATCTAATTATAACTAGCGGCCGCTAGCGGCCGTAGTTTATGTCCCATCTGTCCAAAACTATTGGACTGTACAGGTCGCATTTTCCGTCGCCCTCGAGCCTGGACTCGTCTCTTATCGCCACGGATCGCCAGCGCTTCCGGTTCGAGCCAGGAGGGAGGCGGAGCGGGGGACTCTCTCTGTTTACACCGTCAGAGCTGATCACACGGCCAACTAGCGACGTTGAAACAGCAGTAATTATTAATGGTGCCTTTCTACACAGGTACGCAAGTAATAATTGTGAGTTATAAATCTCTACTAAGCGCACATGAGCAAAGTTTGAGCTGTTCTCATCTGTGTGCTGACGTGGTGTCGTGTGTTGCTATCATTCACACAGCTAGCTACTAGCTGTGAATGTTGTGGTGTTTCTTTATCTAATGCTTATTACTATACTATTCCTGACTGATATGGCTCTCAACTAGATGTTACAAAAGTGTTTTCTAAACACCCTGATGCATGCTCAATAATCCAGGTAGAAAAATCTAAAAAAGCTAAGTCTGGTCCTCTGGACATTTGAATGTCCAGAGGACCAGACTTAGCTTTTTTAGTGTTTTCTAAACGTTATGTGTTTAATATTATGACTATCAGGTGTTTATGTATTAATATTTTGATTATCAGATGTTCGTGTGTTAATATAATGATTGTCAGTTGTGTGTTAATGTTATGATTATCAGATGTTCATGTGTTAATGTTATGATTATCAGATGTTCATGTTTTTAACTCAAGCTTGTGTATAAAAGTTGAGCTGAAGTCAAACCTGTTAAATATCAGACAATATAAACTTTATATTCACCAGATGTCTGCTATATCAATCAATCACCTTTATTTTTCCAGTTAGAGTCAGTTGAGATGGAGATCTCTTTTACATTTCTATGCTGATGATACAGTTGTTTATTGCCGAGCTAAAACAGTAGCTAAGGCTTTCCAGTTACTGCAATCCGCTTTTGACATCATCCAGTCAGATCTGTTCCGTCTCAAACTTGTCCTAAATGCTGATAAAACAAAAGGGATGTTTTTTTCAAATAGGAAGGCGGTTCCAGCAGATCCTCCTCTGATTTTATCTTCAAATGGTGTCCCTATTGAGTTTGTTGATTCCTATAAATATCTGGGTATCCTGATCGATTCACATCTCTCTTTTAAACTCCACGTGGAAAACCTAGTGAAGAAATTGAAAGTTAAACTGGGTTTCTTTTTCAGAAACAGATCATGTCTATCACTGAATGTTAGGAAACGCCTTGTATCTGTGACTTTCCTTCCCTCCATTGATTACGGTGACATTCTCTACATGAATGCTCCTACAAGCACCCTGCGGATGTTGGATGTTGTCTATCATGGTGCACTAAGATTCATAACTGGTTGTGATTATCGTACCCACCACTGCACCCTGTATTCACTGGTTAACTGGACATCATTAACCTCACGCAGACTCTTCCACTGGTACATTTTCATCTTTAAATCACTTCTTGGTCTGCTGCCCTCATACATCTCCTCCTACATGTCTTTGCGTGAGTGCAGCTACAGTGTGCGCTCTCAGGACATGATTACCTGCAGTGTTCCGTCAGTGAGGACTGAACTTGGAAAAAGGGCCTTCTCCTACTCTGCTCCTGCTTCATGGAATATCTTACAAAAAGATCTGAAGCTCTCGACCTTGACTTCTCTAAATGGTTTTCAGAATCTGTTGGAATCCTGGCAAAAACCAATGCAGATTTGTTCCTGTCTTTGATTTTATACGTCTACCTTATAATGTTTTGCTAGTTTTTTGATACTTTGTTAAAAAAATATATATAATATTTTGTTTTTTTCTCTCTTTTTGTTTTCTATTGTTTATTGTTTGTTTGTTTATTGTTTAATGAAATTCTATCACTGCTGTTCATTGTTCTTTAGTTTTAGCAGGTCGCTTTCGTAAATGAGCCCATGAGGTTCAAAAGATTTACCTGACTAAATAAAGGTTGAATGAATGAATGACAACAAGCACACCTCTCTTTGTCCTCCATCAGTGATTTAGCATTGATCAATATGCCTCGGAAGACATCAAACAAATGTGTGATGAAGGAAGATGCAGCAAGAGGCCGAGGTTGACCCAATCAGTCTTCCTTCTCATCATGGGCGGCCGTGGTGTAGTGGTAATGGCAGTCGTCCCCTGATCGGAAGGTTGGAGGTTCGAATCCCGCGTCCGCCCACCATGTGTCGTCGTGTCCCTGGGCAAGACACTTAACCCGGAGTTGCTCCCGGTAGGTCTGGATGGCGCCTTGCAAGGCAGGCTACCACTACCGGTGTATGAATGGGTGGATGGCTGGTATTGTAAAGCGCTTTGGGGCTCCTCACAGGGGGCTGGAAAGCGCTATATAAATAAGCTCCATTTGCCATTTGCCATCATCTTCACACCCGCGCTCACCCTCCTGCATCTGCCAGTATACACCATGAAAACCGATACATTAGAAATAAATTACTCATACTACTCAACTGACAATGATGTACCGTATTTTCCACCTGATAAGTCTCACCTCTCTTCTCTATAAGTCGCTTTGTCCAATTATTGGCAATAAATTGGAAAAATCCATAAACATTTCGCACCTTTATTTAAGTCGCATCAATTATGCGTCACCGCTACGCGACGCGTCAGCGTGTCATTTGCCCTGCTGAAAATGGCGGCCACAGGAGCGAGCGAGCACGGAAGGACTTTACAAGATTAACACGGTAAAAACAATTATTTGTTTGCTGAAAATTATAGCAAAGATGTGTCTTAGCTGAACTTTTCCTTAATAAATGAACGCAATTGTCAAATCAGCTGGATTTAAAAAATAGTTTCGCTACGAGCACCCACCCGGGTGGGACCGCAGCATTTTCTTCAAAATTTAGCAAAATAAACGCTTAAAAATATATATTTCGTAGCTGACATTACAGCAAAAGTGTTTCTGAGCTTAACCGCTCCTCAATAAATTCACAAAATGGTCAAATCTGCTGGATTTAAATTGTTTCGCTTTGACTTCTTCCAAACCGTCGCGTGCGCTGCAAAAATTAATTATAAATAAATCAAAATTTATCTCAAATGTCTCATACAGGTAACAGTTTGTAAATGTCCATGTAGTGATTACTTTCTGTAAGTTTGATAAAAATCTGTCCTGTAGTTCATGAGTTATTTACCGTAGATAAATAGTATCATCACCAGTCATCAAACATCATCAGTGTTTGGGCAGCACGGTGGCACAACTGGTAGAGCTGCTGCCTCTCAGCGAGAAGGTTGCCGGTTCAAATCCCTTTCCGGGGCCTTTCTGGGTGGAGTTTGCATGTTCTCCCCGTGCATGCGTGGGTTTCCTCCGGGTACTCCTGTTTCCTCCCACAGACCAAAAACATGCTTGTTAGACTGATTGGTAACTCTAAATTGACCCTAGGTGTGAGTGTGAGAGTGGATGGTTGTTTGGTGTGAGTGAGACAGGTCCCTCTTGTAAATGAGTCCCCGTGACTCAACGAGGCTAGCCTGTATAAATAAAGGTTGAATGAGAAAAAAAAAAAGTACCCGTTGCTAACAAACACTGAGCTAACTGGAGTTACCTCCAGAGCAGGAGGCCGGGCAGCGACAGAGTGTGTCCGACCAGAGGAGGCTACTACTACTTTTGATCTTAGTTGATACTGTTATTGATTTTACTTGTTTTACTTGTTTTGTTGACATTTAATTCTGTTGCACTTTGTAGCACTTTGAGATTTTCATTAATGAAAAGTGCGTTATAAATTGAATTCATTGAACCGGGGGGTCATTGTGTGTGGTCGCTGGTGGGGTTCGTACGGTTCTTCCCCTTGGTCGGATCTGGGGAGTGGACGAGTGGCTCGTCCTGTTCGGGTGGTCCTGGGGACTCTGGGCTCGGGGTCCTTCCTGGGGTCTTGGGCTCTGATCGCCCCTTCGTCTGTCTCGGGCCTTGGGGGGGCGGATCTCTGATGCTTCACAGTCGCTACTAAATGTTCTATTGGAGGAACCTTTTTCACTTATGCATGCTCACAACCACACACAAATGGATGCAGGGATGTATATGTAGATATATGCAGATATGTAGATGGGTATATGAATGAATATAAATGTATATGTATGTATACTGTATATATATTTGTAGGTATGGGTATGTTTATTTATAGAAATCTTCTGCAGGGTCATGAATATTATCAGTCTTTATGCATGTATGTTTTGTTGCTGTGTTCTGTCATGTGCTTTGCAGGATTGTGGACGGAGGTTCGTTGTGCTTGCCTTGTGCTCTTTTTGTGGATAATTGTTGTTTTGTTGTCTTACTCTCTCTTTTCTTTCTTTCTCTCTTAAAAAAAATAATAATAATAATAATAAAAAATACATATTGGAGTGAGAGGATGGCTATAAGGTGTGAAGGGAGGCCATCTATAAATGGGAAAATAAATAAATAAATAAATAAATAAATTGAATTCATTATTATTATT
>JBBPBX010020628.1:16368-43178 GCA_038048925.1 Garcialebias charrua | reverse complement strand
TTTCATCTGAAAGACTTCTTCAGTCTGAGGTGCTGTATTCAGCTCAGTCTTTATAAATAGCACCTTCTCGTAGTGGATCAAAGTTTGCTTCTGACAGCCAGAACCAGCTGCTCACATGATTAAGGCGGACCATCAGCCTAACGATGGATCGTAAGCACCCTGATGGCTGTTTGCTATTCACAGGGGGCTGAGTGATACTAGCAATAACAGCATTGTAAGAGGGGGACAGCTGAACAGCAACAGCATCAGGTCAGGACTCTGCGGTCTACACTCATCTTCAGGCCAGCTGTCACTCTTTCAGGGATGAAGATGTTCACATCCTGGATAGAGAGGAACGATGGTTTGAGAGAGGAGTAAAGGAGGCCATCTTTGTGAAAAGAAACCGTCCAGAGGTGACATGGCAGAATTGGAGAGATATGGGTTCTTGTACTGTTTACTAAAAGTTCTTATTTTACTGAGGAGCTGGTGGTACTCGGAGATCTGGATAAGTCTGGCTGTGGTGGACCACTAGGGGGCTCTACTCACACCCAGTGGACCGAATGTGTTACAGGATGCTTTTATTGTGAAAGGTCCAGAGGACCGGATGTTGTGTTGGTATATAAGGCGGTGTTGGGTGGTTTTCCCGCCAGTTGAGTAGGAGTTGATTAAAAGTGAAGAACTACATCCCGTCTCCTGTGTCGTCTCTTCACCACCTCCTACACTGGTGACCTACGTGAACTGAATATGACGACATCTGAAGGTCCAGCCAGCTCTCCTCAGCTGTCCGCGGTTGTGGAACCCCCACCGGCGGCCCCGCTCGCTTTTGCGGTGGCCGTTAAAATCCCGGACTTCTGGCTGCACGCACCTCGGTCGTGGTTCGCCCACGTCGAATCACAGTTCGCTCTTCGCGGGATCTCTGCAGACGACACCAAATACCACCATGTGGTCGCTTCACTGGACCCATTGTCCACCCAGCGGGTAATGAGCCTGCTCGAAGACCCTCCTGCACAGGGAAAATACGACGCCCTCAAGGAGCTCCTTCTGCAGCGCTACACGCTCTCAGACGCGGAGCGCGCCGAGAAACTGTTTTCCCTCTCTGATTTGGGCGACGGCACAGCTCTCGAGCTCATGGAAGGCATGTTGTCTTTGAGAGGATCAACAGACTGTGAGTTTCTTTTTCTACACCTCTTCCTCCGCCGGCTTCCGGCTCCAGTGCGCACAGCCCTGGCCAACTCCCCGTTTCTGCAGCAGAAGGATTACCGCTCGCTGGCCCGCGAAGCCGACCGCATCCTGCTGGCTGCGAGGACGTTCGCGGTCCAAGCGGCGGTCCCCGGATCTCCAGCGGCGCCCGAGCTTCAAGCATCGCCCTCAGCGCCGGACGAGCCAGTGGTCGTAGCAGGAGTCGCCCGCAGGCGGTCAGGAGCTGCCTTTTGTTTCTTCCACCAGCGTTTTGGCGCCAAAGCACGACGGTGTGTCCCACCGTGCAGTTTCAAGCCGCAGGGAAACGAGTACGCCAGCGCCCGCTAGCAGTCGCGGCCGTTGGCGACAAGGAAAGGCTGCTTTTCATCGAAGACTCGAGGTCGGGGAGGCGGTTCCTGGTGGACTCCGGCTCGCAGAAGAGCCTCGTTCCCCCGACCGGCTCCGACAGGTTAGCAGAAGGCTGCGGGCCGCAGCTAACCGCGGCTAACGGCTATCCCATCAAGACGTTTGGCGAAAGGTTGGTGACTGTTCGTTTCCATGAACGGGACTTCCAGTGGAACTTTGTGGTAGCTGCTAGCTCAGTCCCTATTTTAGGGGCTGATTTTCTTTGTGCTCACGGGCTCCTGGTTGATTTAGCTAACAGACGTTTGATCGACGCTGTGTCTTTTTCGTCACTGCCTTGTGAGACGCGAGGAGCTGGGCCTTTAATGCATGCTAACTTTTTAGCTTCGGGTAATGTGTTTCAGCGTTTATTGTCTGAATTCCCCTCGCTGACTGTTCCTGATTTTGCAAACACAAACACAAAACATGGGGTCGAACATTATATTCCCACAACGGGCCCCCCGGTGTTCGCACGTGCACGCCGCCTTGATGCTACTAAGCTAGCAATAGCACAGGAAGAGTTTGCTAACATGGAGCGTTTAGGCATCGTGCAGCGCTCAAACAGTCCGTGGGCCTCCCCCCTCCACATGGTGCCCAAGGCAGATGGCAAATGGCGACCATGTGGGGATTTCCGCCGCCTTAATAACATCACAGAGAACGATCGTTATCCCATCCCCCACATCCAGGATTTTTCAGTGCACCTGGCTGGGACCTCCATTTTTTCTAAAGTAGATTTAGTACGGGGGTACCACCAGGTTCCTGTGCATGTGGAGGATGTCCCTAAGACCGCTGTTATCACGCCTTTCGGCCTTTTTGAGTTTTTGCGCATGCCTTTTGGTCTTAAAGGTGCAGCACAAACATTTCAGCGGTTGATGGATTCAGTCCTAAGGGGTCTGTCCTTCGTATTTGTGTACCTGGATGACGTCCTGGTGGCTAGCAGCTCGGCTGAGCAGCACTTGTCCCACCTCCGTGAGGTTTTTCAGCGCCTGGCAGCACATGGCCTGATTGTAAATACAGCGAAATGCCAGTTTGGGCTGCCAGTCATTGACTTTTTGGGCCACCGCATTTCTGCAAGTGGTGCCGTCCCGTTACCAAACAAAGTGCAGGCGGTGTCAGATTTCCCACAGCCCCAGTCTGTTAAAGCGCTACAAGAATTTTTGGGAATGGTTAACTTCTAGGGGTCGGGTGCAATGTGAGATGGGTGGTGGCCGAGGACGGGGACCCTGGCGGTCTGATCCTCGGCTACAGAAGCTGGCCATTGGGACATGGAATGTCACCTCTCTGGTGGGGAAGGAGCCTGAGCTAGTGTGTGAGGTTGAGAGGTTCCGACTAGAAATAGTCGGACTCACCTCAACGCATGGCTCTGGCTCTGGAACCAGTTTCCTTGAGAGGGGTTGGACACTCTTCCACTCTGGAGTTGCCCCTGGTGAGAGGCGCCGAGCAGGAGTGGGCATACTGGTTGCCCCCCATCTTGGTGCCTGTACGTTGGGGTTCACCCCGGTGAACGAGAGGGTAGCCTCCCTTCGCCTACGTGTGGGGGGACGGGCTCTGACTGTTGTTTGTGCCTATGCACCAAACGGCAGCTCAGACTACCCACCCTTTTTGGAGTCCTTGGAGGGGGTATTGGAGAGTGCGCCTCCTGGGGACTCCCTTGTTCTACTGGGGGACTTCAACGCTCACGTGGGCAATGACAGTGAGACCTGGAGGGGTGTGGTTGGGAGGAACGGCCCCCCTGATCTGAACCAGAGTGGTGTTCTGTTATTGGACTTCTGTGCTCGTCATGGATTGTCCATAACGAACACCATGTTTAAGCATAAGGGTGTCCATATGTGCTCTTGGCACCAGGACACCCTAGGTCGCAGTTCGATGATCGACTTTGTTGTCGTCTCATCTGATCTGCGGCCGCATGTCTTGGACACTCGGGTGAGGAGAGGGGCGGAGCTGTCAACTGACCACTACCTGGTGGTGAGTTGGCTCCGATGGTGGGGGAGGATGCCGGTCAGACCTGGCAGACCCAAACGTATTGTGAGGGTCTGCTGGGAACGTCTGGCAGAGTCTCCCGTAAGACGGAGCTTTAACTCCCACCTCCGGGAGAGCTTTGAACACGTTCCAAGGGAGGCGGGGGACATGGAGTCCGAGTGGGCCGTGTTCCGCGCCTCTATTGTCGAGGCAGCTTATCGGAGCTGTGGCCGCAAGGTTGTTGGTGCCTGTCGTGGTGGCAACCCTCGAACCCGGTGGTGGACACCGGCAGTGAGGGATGCTGTCAGGCTGAAGAAGGAGTCCTATTGGGCCTTTTTGGCTTGTGGGACCCCGGAAGCAGCTGATAGGTACCGGCAGTCCAAGCGGCATGCGGCTCGGGTGGTTGCTGAGGCAAAAACTCGGGCGTGGGAGGAGTTCGGAGAGGCCATGGAGAATGACTTCCGTACGGCTTCGAGGCGATTCTGGTCCACCATCCGGCGTCTCAGGGGGGGAAAGAGGTACGAGACCAACACCATTTATGGTGGAGGTGGCGTGCTGCTGACCTCAACTCGGGATGTTGTGAGTCGGTGGGCGGAATACTTCGAAGACCTCCTCAATCCTACTGGCACGTCTTCCACTGAGGAAGCAGAGCCTGGGGACTTTGGGTCGGGTTCTCCGATCTCTGGTGCTGAGGTCGCCGAGGTGGTTAAAAAGCTCCGCGGTGGCAAGGCTCCGGGGGTGGATGAGATTCGCCCGGAGTTCCTTAGGGCTCTGGATGTTGTAGGGTTGTGTTGGCTTACGCGACTCTGCAATATCGCGTGGACATCGGGGGCAGTTCCCTTGGATTGGCAGACTGGGGTGGTGGTTCCCCTATTTAAAAAGGGGGACCGTAGGGTGTGTTCCAACTATAGGGGGATCACACTCTTAAGCCTCCCTGGTAAGGTCTATTCAGGGGTTCTGGAGAGGAGGGTCCGTCGGATAGTCGAACCTCGGATTCAGGAGGAGCAGTGTGGTTTTCGTCCTGGTCGTGGAACACTGGACCAGCTCTACACCCTCAGCAGGGTCCTGGAGGGTGCGTGGGAGTTTGCCCAACCAGTTTACATGTGTTTTGTGGACTTGGAGAAGGCATTCGACCGCGTCCCTCGGGGGGTTCTGTGGGGGGTACTCCGGGAGTATGGGGTACCAGGCCCTTTGATAAGGGCTGTTAGGTCCCTGTACGACCGGTGTCAGAGCTTGGTCCGCATTGCCGGCAGTAAGTCAGGCTCGTTTCCGGTGAGAGTTGGACTCCGCCAAGGTTGCCCTTTGTCACCGATTCTGTTCATAACTTTTATGGACAGAATTTCTAGGCGCAGCCAAGGTGTTGAGAGGATCCGTTTTGGTGGCCTTAGAATCGCTTCTCTGTTTTTTGCAGATGATGTGGTCCTACTGGCTTCATCAGTTCGTGATTTACAACTTTCACTGGAGCGGTTTGCAGCCGAGTGTGATGCGGCCGGGATGAGGATCAGTTCCTCCAAATCCGAGGCCATGGTCTTGAGCCGGAAAAGGGTAGCATGCCCTCTCCGGGTCGGGGAGGAGGTCCTGCCCCAAGTGGAGGAGTTTAAGTATCTCGGGATCTTGTTCACGAATGAGGGAAAACTGGAGCGTGAGATCGATAGGCGGATAGGTGCAGCGTCCGCAGTGAAGCGGGCGCTGTACCGGTCTGTCGTGGTGAAGAGAGAGCTGAGTCAAAAGGCAAAGCTCTCAATTTACCGATCGATCTACGTTCCCACCCTCATCTATGGTCATGAGCTTTGGGTTATGACCGAAAGAACAAGATCTCGGATACAAGCGGCTGAAATGAGTTTTCTCCGCAGGGTGGCTGGACTCTCCCTTAGAGATAGGGTGAGAAGCTCAGTCAT
Source organism: Garcialebias charrua (assembly GCA_038048925.1). Lineage (NCBI taxonomy): Eukaryota > Metazoa > Chordata > Actinopteri > Cyprinodontiformes > Rivulidae > Garcialebias > Garcialebias charrua. Next base: position 37,761 of record JBBPBX010020628.1, on the reverse strand, counting down.
CCGGGAGGGACTCGGAGTAGAGCCGCTGCTTCTCCACATCGAGAGGAGCCAGTTGAGGTGGCTCGGGCATCTGGTTAGGATGCCTCCTGGACGCCTCCCTGGTGAGGTGTTCCGGGCATGTCCCACCGGGAGGAGACCCAGAGGAAGACCCAGGACGCGCTGGAGGGACTATGTTTCTCGGCTGGCCTGGGAACGCCTTGGGATTCCCCCGGAGGAGCTGCTCCAAGTGGCTGGGGAGAGGGAAGTCTGGGCCTCCCTACTTAGGCTGCTACCCCCGCGACCCGACCCTGGATAAGCGGAAGAAGATGGATGGATGGATGGATGGTTAACTTCTATAACCGTTTCCTCCCCAGGGTAGCACAACTGCTGCGTCCGCTCTATGGAGCGCTGAAAAAGAAAAAGCCCAACGACAGCGTGGACTGGACACCAGAACGCCTACAGGCATTTGGTGATGCTAAAGCTGCACTGGCCACTGCTGCCCTTTTGGCCCATCCATCCCCAGCGGCGCAAATAGCTTTAACAACCGACGCATCTGATGTTGCGGTGGGGGCTGTGTTAGAACAGCAGGTTTCCGGGGTTTGGCAGCCGCTTGCATTTTTCAGCCGTACGCTGCGGGACAATGAGCTGAAATACAGTGTTTTTGACAGAGAGTTGCTGGCGCTTTACCTGGCCACACGCCATTTCAGGTTTTTCCTGGAGGGCCGCCGGTTCACTGCATATGTTGACCACAAACCCTTGGTGTTTGCGATGTCAAAAATTTCTGACCCCTGGTCTGCTCGCCAGCAACGCCACCTCGCAGCGGTGTCTGAATTTACTACAGACATTCAGCATGTGGCTGGAAAATCCAACGTGGTGGCCGACTGTCTCTCCCGGGTGCTGATCTCTCCCGTATACGTTGGCATCGATTTTTCTGCTATGGCTGCGGACCAACGTAGCGACGCAGAAATACTCGAGCTCCAGTCCGGGCCCACGGGCCTCGAGTTGGAGGAACGGCAGGTGAATGACGGAGGTCCCCTCCTGCTCTGTGATGTTTCTACTGGCAGGCCCCGCCCCCTGGTTCCAGTTTCATGGCGACGCCGCGTTTTTGACTCCTTACATTCCCTTTCTCATCCAGGTGTTAGAGCCTCGGTGAAACTGGTCAGTTCAAAGTTTGTTTGGCCCGGTCTGCGTAAAGCAGTTAAGGAGTGGGCAGCAGCGTGTGTCCCATGCCAGCGTGCTAAGGTTAACAGGCACACCAAAGCACCTTTGGAACCCTTCTCCATTCCAGGTCGGCGGTTTGATCATGTGCACGTAGACCTGGTGGGCCCTCTGCCTCCATCACAAGGTTTTACTCATCTGCTGACTATGATAGACCGGACCACCAGGTGGCCTGAGGTGGTTCCTTTGACATCCACGACATCTGCAGTGGTGGCCCGGGCATTTTTGTCTACCTGGGTGGCGCGTTTTGGCCCCCCTTCAGACATTACATCAGACCGGGGCCCGCAGTTTGTTTCTGAACTTTGGTCTACCATGGCCAAGGGTCTGGGGACTAACGTTCACAGGACCACCGCTTACAACCCCCAAGCTAATGGTTTGTGTGAACGGTTTCACAGATCATTGAAAGCTGCACTGCGTGCTGCATTGACCGGTGACAACTGGATTGACCGTCTTCCCTGGGTTTTGTTGGGTTTACGTACCGCAACCAAAGAGGACCTGAGCTCTTCCCCGGCTGAACTGGTTTTCGGTCAACCTGTGCGCGTCCCCGGTGAGTTTTTACCTGAGGTACCCTCACCACAGTTTGCTCCACCGTTGCTCCATTTTTCACCTCAGGAGGCCCCTTTTCGTGTCCCTGGCCCGGTACATCATTGTTTACCGCAGTCATTTGTCCCTAAGAGTCTGGAGTCCTCTAAATTTGTTTTTGTCAAACACAATGCACACAGGACACCACTACAGCCTTTGTATGATGGACCGTTTCGGGTTCTTCAACCAGGTCCAAAACATTTCCTTTTAGATTTAGGGGGTCGTACTGAGACTGTCTGTATCGATAGGCTTAAACCAGCTCATGTTGTGTCAGATGATCAGGTTGTTACGGCCCAGGCTCCTCGCAGGGGCAGACCTCCATCCACATTGTTAACGGACTGCTGTCCCCCTGCCAGAGACTCTCAACGTCCATTGGAGCCCGAATCTTCTGCAGGCCCTCCTCGGAGCCCTCCGCTTCATCAGACTGGTTCTGCAGGGCCCAGGTTCAGCCGTTCTGGTCGTTTAATCAAACCTAAAATGCGGGACTAGTGATGGACCTTACTGGGTGTTCTGGGGGGGCGTGTGTGGTGGACCACTAGGGGGCTCTACTCACACCCAGTGGACCGAATGTGTTACAGGATGCTTTTATTGTGAAAGGTCCAGAGGACCGGATGTTGTGTTGGTATATAAGGCGGTGTTGGGTGGTTTTCCCGCCAGTTGAGTAGGAGTTGATTAAAAGTGAAGAACTACATCCCGTCTCCTGTGTCGTCTCTTCACCACCTCCTACAATATCTTTCTTTTCCCTTCATCACTATTCAGCTGAGCAACCACATTTTCAAACTTTAGTTCCCTATTACAACCTATTTCCATCCATCCATCCATCTATCCATCCATCCATCCATGCATTCTCTTCCACTTATCTGGGGTCGGGTTGCGGTGGTAATAGCCCAAGTAGGGAGGCCCAGATTTCTCTCTCCCCAGCCACTTGGGCCAGCTCCTCCGGGGGAATCCCAAGGCGTTCCCTGGCCAGCCGAGAAACATAGTCCCTCCAGCGTCTCCTGGGTCTTCCTCTGGGTCTCCTCCCGGTGGGACATGTACGGAACACCTCACCAGGGAGGCGTCCAGGAGGCATCCTAACCAGATATCCGAGCCACCTCAACTGGCTCCTCTCAATGTCGAGAAGCAACGGCTCTACTAGAGTCCCTCCTGGATGACGGAGCTTCTCACTCAATCTCTAAGGGAGAGCCCAGACACCCAGAGGAGAAAACTCATTTTGGCCGCCTGTATCCCAGATCTCGTTCTTTCGGTCACAACCCAAAGCTCATGACCATAGATGAGGGTAGGAATGTAGATCGACTGGTAAATTGAGAGCTTCGCCTTTTGACTCAGCTCTCTCTTCACCACAACAGACCGGTACAGCGCCCGCTTCACTGCTGACGCTGCACCTATCCGCCTATCGATCTCACGCTCCATTTTTCCCTCATTCGTGAACAAGACCCCGAGATACTTAAACTCCTCCACTTGGGGCAGGACCTCCTCCCCGACCCGGAGAGGGCACTCTACCCTTTTCCGGCTCAAGACCATGGCCTCGGATTTGGAGGAACTGATCCTCATCCCGGCCGCATCACACTCGGCTGCAAACCGCTCCAGCGAAAGCTGTAGATCACGACCTGATGAAGCCAATAGGACCATATCATCTGCAAAAAACAGAGAAGCAATTCTAAGGCCACCAAAACGGATCCCCTCAACACCTTGGCTGCACCTAGAAATTCTGTCCATAAAAGTTATGAACAGAATCGGTGACAAAGGGCAACCTTGGCGGAGTCCAACTCTCACTGGAAACGAGCCTGACTTACTGCCGGCAATGCGGACCAAGCTCTGACACCGGTCGTACAGGGACCTAACAGCCCATATCAAAGAGCCTGGTACCCCATACTCCTGGAGTACCCCCCACAGGGCTCCCAGAGGGGCGCGGTCGAACGCCTTCTCCAAGTCTATAAAGCACATGTAGACTGGTTGGACAAACTCCCACGCACCCTCCAGGACCCTGTTGAAGGTGTAGAGCTGGTCCAATGTTCCGCAACCAGGATGAAAACCACACTGCTCCTCCTGAATCCAAGGTTCGAATATCCGACTGACCCTCCTCTCCAGAACCTCTAAATAGACCTTATCAAGGAGGCTTAAGAGTGTGATCCCCCTATAGTCGGAATACACTCTACGGTTCCCCTTTTTAAATAGGGGGACCACCACACCAGCCTGCCAATCCAGGGGAACGGCCCCCGATGTCCAAGCAATATTGCAGAGTTATGTAAGCCAACACAACCCCACAACATCCAGAGCCTTAAGGAACTCAGAGCAAATCTCATTCAACCCCGGAGCCCTGCGACCAAGGAGCTTTTTAACCACCTCAGTGACCTCAGCACCAGAAATTGGAGAGCCCTGCCCAAAGTCCCCGGGCTCCACTTCCTCAGTGGAAGACGTGCCAGTAGGATTGAGGAGGTCTTCAAAGTATTTTGCCCACCGACCCACGACATCCCAAGTTGAGGTCAGTAGCACACCACCCCCACTATAAATAGTGTTGGTGGCATACTGCTTTCTCCCCCTGAGATGCCGGATGGTAGACCAGAATCGCCTCGAAGCCATACAGAAGTCATTCTCCATGGCCTTTCTGAACTCCTCCCACGCCCGAGTTTTTGCCTCAGTGACTACCCGAGCTGCATGTCGCTTGGACTACCGATACCCATCAGCTGCTTCCGAAGTCCCACAGGCCAAAAAGGCCCAATAGGATTCCTTCTTCAGCCTGACAGCATCCCTCACCGCCGTTGTCCACCACCGGGTTTGAGAGTTACCACCACGACAGGCACCGACAACCTTGCGGCCATAGCTCCAATAAGCCGTCTTGACAATAGAGGCGCGGAACATGGCCCACTTGGACTCAATGTCCCCTACCTCCCCCAGAATGTGTTCGAAACTCTCCCGGGGGTGGGAGTTAAAGCTCCATCTCACCTATTTCCATTTTCAATAATCTTCTTTGACCCACATATTTCTTGCAATTAATAAAACATGTTCTATTGTTTCTGTGGTATTACACCAATCACATAAACCGGTAAGATTTTTCCCCATCTTAAAAAGAGTGCCATTCAAAAGACTATGCCCAGTTCTTATTCTTAACAAGTGATACATTTCACAGATAATGCACGCTTAGCACAGCATGTCCAGTCGAAGACCCAACAACAAAACAAATGTAATTTACTGGTAACTCGTCAAGCCCATCCCAGTTCCAATAACAACACGTTCATTGGAAGGCAACACACCGGTAGACAGTCACACGCCACTGAGACAGAACATTGGGTGAAGAAATTGTCTGACAGACAGCTCACCCAACTAGAGACAGAGATTCTTGCCAGGGTACTGAACTTTGTGCTTGTGCCAAAAAGAATTCATCTGGTAGAGATGATCACATCCACTGAATCAGCCATCCACAAGAACAGGATTAAATAGTTTAAAGAAGAACAACTCAGGAACAAAGTTTCAGCCTGCCTCAGCAATGCTAAACCACTGCCTTCCAACATCACTAGAGGAAATGGATGCACTCACCACTCTCAGCAAGGACAAAAATATCATCCTCCTCCCCGCAGACAAAGGAAGGTGCACAGTGATTGTGAACCAGAAAGACTATCATAAAGTTATGATACTCCTTAGTGACTTAACCACTTATAAGCCACTGAAAAGAGATCTAGGAAGTGGTTACAAGAAGAAGTTGATAGATTGCCTGAAAATTTGGAGCAGGACAAGGCTATTGACCGTATTCTGTACCACAGACTGTACCCAGTGGAGGCCACGCCTAGTCTGTATGGTTTACCTAAAAACACAAACAAGGTGTACCTTTAAGACCAATTGTTAGCATGATTAACTCTGTCATTTACAATGTTTCCAAATATCTGACGTCTGTACTCATCCCTTTAGTTGGCAGCTCAGAACACCACATACAGAACACCATGGATTTTGTGGATAAGGTGAGGGATGTTATCATGGAAACTGATGAAACAATGGTCTGTTTTGATGCCACATCACTCTTTACATGCATTCCTTGTAATGAGAAAGTAGAGGTGGTCTGTTTAAGGTTAAAACCAGACACCACTCTGAGCAGCAGGACCATGCTTTCCACAAAGCAACTGTGTCAACTTTTGAAACTGTGCCTGCAGTCAACCTACTTCACATATGGGGAGAAATATTATAGGCAGAAACATGGGTGTGCTATGGAGTCTTTTGTTTATCCTATTGTTGCCAACCTGTACATGGAGGAGGTAGAAAAGAAAGCCTTGACGTCCTTTTCAGGGAGACCACCAAGTCATTGGTTCAGGTATGTTGATGACACCTGAGTTCAAATTAAATCTCAGGAAGTCCAATATTTAACTGATCACATCAACACTGTAGATATAAAGTTCATATGAGAAGATGTAGAAATGGCAGGTTGGCTTTCTTGGACTGTGATGTCTCAGTTTCTGATGGAGGGCATTTGTACACTCAGGTGTACCGAAAACCCACAAACACAGACCAGTATTTACGGTTTAACTCCCATCACCCCCGGAGCACAAGTTAGGAGTCATCAGGACTCTGTACCACAGAGCAGACAGTATCCCCACTAACTCTGCCAGGCAGAAGGAGAAATCCCACACAAGGGAGGTGTTAGACTCAGGGGTGGGCAGTTATTTTTTCCATGGGGCCGCATGAGAAACAAAAAGTTTTGTGGAGGGCCCGGCCAAATGACTTAACTAAATTCTGCATAATATTAATAGTATTTCTTTATTAAAAACAGTAAATACTGTAGTACTGTTTTGACAAGCTGGTAAGAATGGCAAGAATATTTGTTATGATTAAGCAATGAAAAAATGAGGATGCCCTACAAAAAAGTCATTTATTCAGTAAAATTTCCCAATACAATGGTAAACTGAATGTTTTTACCATTTGCAACATTATATTAGTGATCTTAGCTTTCTATAGACATCACAATATTGTCTTTGTATTCCCAATATTACGATACGTCATATAATAGTGATTGTCACTGAACTTTGATTTTAAATCCCTGTTCAGCCCTAATTGGTGCCTTTACATGCCTACATTTGCAGTCCAATCACCTCATTTGGTGTTTTTCAGTTCTTTTTTCTTGTTTAGTGCGGTGAATCTCGTCACTGTTGGGCTTTAAAAAGAGCATTAAAGTCAGGTTGAATGTCTGAGGTGGAAATGCGAAACAAAGCTGACAGATGATCATCAGTGAGTGAAGATCTATATCTGGATTTGGTAAACTTCATCACTGAGAATGATTTGTTCACATTTGTAGGTAGAGCCAAAGAGAACCAACACCTTAGCATGTCTCCTCATGTTTGGAAAATTATCTTCCTTGAGATAAAAGTAGAAATCCAGCAGTGATCTTGACTTAAAGTGCTCTGCCAGTACCACATCAGACTGCAGGCCAATAAGTTCCAGCAGATCATCGCTGGATGCATTATCCACACTGGAGGTAAAGGGAGTGGAAATCATGTGCATTTCATCCTCGATTGTTCTGAGATCTTCAAATCGCCTTTAAAACTCACCATGCAGTGTGCCTAACATGGAGGAGTCCCTGCGGACAGCAAAATCAGCTGAGTTAAAATAACAGAGTCAAAGTGCAATAACTCTATCAGAATTTATAAAACACAATTGTGAGTAATACGCCCCCCAGTGTTGGTGAAAAATCATGGTGTCGAGTAGCACGTGCTGAGAAAACTCTGGAAAGCTCCTCCCACTGAATTTCTGCTGACGCCATTTTCTCTTCATCCATTCGTCTGAGCAGAGGTAAGTTGACTTAGTAAGAAATGAAGAATTTGTAGTTTTAATTGAATTATATTACATGCATATTTGCCAACTATCACGTTTACAGTTAGTCTATTTTAAGAAAATACTGTAATGTGGTGTAGGTTCGACTATTACTATTTAGCTTAGCACTGAATTCATAACTACATTTTACTTAGTTTATTGAGATTTTATACGATATGGGGAGTTCCTAGCATATTCTTTGTTGGTGACCAAAACGCGGATTTCATGACTTTATTATACAGAACGTGTATGTTGGTTTAGCTAGCTGCTAACGTGTTAGCGTAGCAAAGCGCGGCAAATCCACCCAACGCGCTTTCCCCTGGTGAATCCTTAACCAGGATTAGAGCTGGCATTGACAGAAAATAATACAATTTTGTTTTTTTATTTGTGTGCTGTGTATTTGGGGAGAATATCGTCCATCTGCGTACCGTTTCGTTTTTTTTCCACTCATTGAACTTTAATATATGCGCCGCGGAACAAAATTTCCTAGGCGCGTTTCAGCACGGAGCTATTATCGCGAAGCACGCGCAGCATTTAGCCGTTAGCCTCTTGCGGCGGTCTCATGGCTTTCTTGTTAAAAGACGAGCGCACATCCAAGCTGTGTGGACTTTGTTTCATGAAGACTGGATCTGCAGCAGACATCACGTCTAACGTGAACGCGCTTGAAACTACGTCATCGGAATGTAAACAAAGAAACAGCAGCTGTTGCAGCAGCTGCTGTTGTTGTAGGAGGTGGTGAAGAGACGACACAAGAGACGGGATGTAGATCTTCACTTTTAATCAGCTCCTACTGAACTGGCGGGAAACACCCAACACCGCCTTATATATCCAATACCACATCCGGTCCTCTGGACCTTTCACAATAAAACATCCTGTAATGCCTTCGGTCCACTGGGTGTGAGTAGAGCCCCCTAGTGGTCCACCACACACGCCCCCCCAGAACACCCAGTAAGGTCCATCACTAGTCCCGCATTTTAGGTTTGATCAAACGACCAGAACGGCTGAACCTGGGCCCTGCAGAACCAGTCTGATGAAGCGGAGGGCTACGAGGAGGGTCTGCAGAAGATTCGGGCTCCAATGGACGTTGAGAGTCTCTGGAAGAAGGACCGCAGTCCGTTAGCAATGTGGATGGAGGTCTGCCCCTGCGAGGAGCCTGGGCCGTAACAACCTGATCATCTGACATAACATGAGCTGGTTTAAGCCTATCGATACAGACAGTCTCAGTACGACCCCCTAAATCTAAAAGGAAATGTTTCGGACCTGGTTGAAGAACCCGAAACGGTCCATCATACAAAGGCTGTAGTGGTGTCCTGTGTGCATTGTGTTTGACAAAAACAAATTTAGAGGACTCCAGACTCTTAGGGACAAACGACTGCGGTAAACAATGGTGTACCGGGCCGGGGACACGAAAAGGGGCCTCCTGAGGTGAAAAATGTAGCAACGGTGGGGCGAACTGTGGTGAGGGTACCTCAGGTAAAAACTCACCGGGGACGCGCACAGGTTGACCGAAAACCAGTTCAGCCGGGGAAGAGCTCAGGTCCTCTTTGGTTGCGGTACGTAACCCCAACAAAACCCAGGGAAGACGGTCAATCCAGTTGTCACCGGTCAATGCAGCGCGAAGTGCGGCTTTCAATGACCTGTGAAACCGTTCACACAAACCATTAGCTTGGGGGTTGTAAGCGGTGGTCCTGTGAACGTTAGTCCCCAGACCCTTGGCCATGGTAGACCAAAGTTCAGAAACAAACTGCGGGCCCCTGTCCGATGTAATGTCTGAAGGGGGGCCAAAACGCGCCACCCAGGTAGACAAAAATGCCCGGGCCACCACTGCAGATGTCGTGGATGTCAGAGGAACCACCTCAGGCCACCTGGTGGTCCGGTCTATCATAGTCAGCAGATGAGTAAAACCTTGTGACGGAGGCAGAGGGCCTACCAGGTCTACGTGCACATGATCAAACCGCCGACCTGGGATGGAGAAGGGTTCCAAAGGTGCTTTGGTGTGTCTGTTAACCTTAGCACGCTGGCATGGGACACACGCTGCTGCCCACTCCTTAACCGCTTTACGCAGACCGGGCCAAACAAACTTTGCACTGACCAGTTTCACCGAGGCTCTAACACCTGGGTGAGAAAGGGAATGTAAGGAGTCAAAAACGCGGCGTCGCCATGAAACTGGAACCAGGGGGCGGGGCCTGCCAGTAGAAACATCACAGAGCAGGAGAGGACCGCCGTCATTCACCTGCCGTTCCTCCAACTCGAGGCCTGTGGGCCCGGACTGGAGCTCGAGTATTTCTGCGTCGCTACGTTGGTCCGCAGCCATAGCAGAAAAATCGATGCCAACGTATACGGGAGAGATCAGCACCCGAGAGAGACAGTCAGCCACCACGTTGGATTTTCCAGCCACATGCTGAATGTCTGTAGTAAATTCAGACACCGCTGCGAGGTGGCGTTGCTGGCGAGCAGACCAGGGGCCTCATGTACAAAGACTTGCGTGGATTTCCTACTGAAAAGTGACGTACGGTCAAATCCAGAAAAGTGTGTACGCACAAAAAAATCCAGATGTATCAAACTGTGCGTACACCGGAATCCACGCACATTCCTTTTGTACATCACAACCAACGTGGAACTGAGCGCACGTGAGACACCTCCCCTGACACGCCTTCATTTACATATGTTAAACAGATGCAAATTACTTCCTGCATGTGTGAAGGACATGTTTGTTTGATCCCTGCGCGATCAGAAATTATTTCTAGATTCAGGAAAATAATGAATTTAATATAATATGAGTGAGGAAAAAAATCCTAAGTAAGAATAGTAATAAAATGTGTTTATCACACAAAGAACGAGTGATTGTGTGTCGCGCACACCCTGCTTTGGTGCGCCAGCTCATCCATTCATTCTGAGTGAAAATATTAACTTTGCGCACGAGTTTATTACCATAATTACTGTAAACACAGAGGAACTTAGATGTTTGGTTGAACATAGATCTTTGTTTATTTAATAGATGATATGAAGAAACGGGTCTGTGCGTCTCAGTGGAGAGTTTTCATGACATGACGTGATGTTGGAGTCTCCAAACGCTGCGCGCGCCACATTGTGCGCAATCTGTTTGTCTGTGAAGCCTTTACTCTCCTACAAGTTATATATGGTGTACTTTCACGTGTCATTTTGGAGAAATCTACAATAAACGCAGATTATTAAACACCTCCACTGCCGTGTAACACCGGCGTGGGTGCGCGCGCGCTCCAAAGCGCGACCACTCAGCCTTTGGAATCATATGGATGAGACATTCCATTAAATATGATCAGGCTTTGTGTGGACTGGACTGCCCTGATCGGCCTGCCAGCTCCCTCAGGAAAGCTCCTGTGGAACAGTTTGATCGCTGCTTCTGCACGCGTGATGCACGGCTCCTGCATGTGTTGCTCCAGAGCGCAGCAGTGCCAAACTGAAAAATGATTATTTCTGAAAACGGCTGATAAGCCATATCCTAGATCAGAAAATTATATCTGTTTATAAATAAATGCTCTGCGTGTTACACTATTTATTATATTCTCCAGTAAGGCTGAATGAATCCGTTCCTGTTAAATTTATTCTTTGCACAACTTTGCGCGTCCTTTATTTCACTGCGTCATGTGGATGTAATACTTGTTAATCGTGTGTTTGGTGGGAATATTAATCATTTTCACATCATGAACAGTTAATAATAATAATAATAATAATAATAATGAATTCAATTTATAACGCACTTTTCATTAATGGAAATCTCAAAGTGCTACAAGGTGCAACAGAATTAAATGTCAATAAAACATTTAATAAACAATTAAAATCAACAACAGTATCAGCTATGATCAAAAGTAGAATCATGAGGAGTATAGTATGCTCGGTTGAAAAGAAAGGTCTTCAAGCCGCTCTTAAAGTCAACCACAGACTGTGGGGCTTCAGTTTCTCTGAATCACCTGTAAGTGTCGCCAAAGGAACAAGAACCACAGAAACGTGCGTACGCGTGCTCTGGGGCTTGCGTGGAAATGTACCTGGATGCGCACATATTCACGTTCAGTTCAGTTTTGATACATACGGGGTTTTGCGTGGATAGTGACGCACGCAAGGTTTTTGTGCGCACGCACGGTTGATACATGAGGCCCCAGGGGTCAGAAATTTTTGACATCGCAAACACCAAGGGTTTGTGGTCAACATATGCAGTGAACCGGCGGCCCTCCAGGAAAAACCTGAAATGGCGTGTGGCCAGGTAAAGCGCCAGCAACTCTCTGTCAAAAACACTGTATTTAAGCTCGTTGTCCCGTAGCGTACGGCTGAAAAATGCAAGCGGCTGCCAAACCCCGGAAACCTGCTGTTCTAACACAGCCCCCACCGCAACATCAGATGCGTCGGTTGTTAAAGCTATTTGCGCCGCTGGGGATGGATGGGCCAAAAGGGCAGCAGTGGCCAGTGCAGCTTTAGCATCACCAAATGCCTGTAGGCGTTCTGGTGTCCAGTCAACACTGTCGTTGGGCTTTTTCTTTTTCAGCGCTCCATAGAGCGGACGCAGCAGCTGTGCTGCCCTGGGGAGGAAACGGTTATAGAAGTTAACCATTCCCAAAAATTCTTGTAGCGCTTTAACAGACTGGGGCTGTGGGAAATCGGACACCGCCTGCACTTTGTTTGGTAATGGGACAGCACCACTTGCAGAAATGCGGTGGCCCAAAAAGTCAATGACTGGCAGCCCAAACTGGCATTTCGCTGTATTTACAATCAGGCCATGTGCTGCCAGGCGCTGAAAAACCTCACGGAGGTGGGACATGTGCTGCTCAGCCGAGCTGCTAGCCACCAGGACGTCATCCAGGTACACAAATACGAAGGACAGACCCCTTAGGACTGAATCCATCAACCGCTGAAATGTTTGTGCTGCACCTTTAAGACCAAAAGGCATGCGCAAAAACTCAAACAGGCCGAAAGGCGTGATAACAGCGGTCTTAGGGACATCCTCCACATGCACAGGAACCTGGTGGTACCCCCGTACTAAATCTACTTTAGAAAAAATGGAGGTCCCAGCCAGGTGCACTGAAAAATCCTGGATGTGGGGGATGGGATAACGATCGTTCTCTGTGATGTTATTAAGGCGGCGGAAATCCCCACATGGACGCCATTTGCCGTCTGCTTTGGGCACCATGTGCAGGGGGGAGGCCCACGGACTGTTTGAGCGTTGCACGATGCCTAAACGCTCCATGTTAGCAAACTCTTCCTGTGCTATTGCTAGCTTAGTAGCATCGAGGCGGCGTGCACGTGCGAACACCGGGGGGCCCGTTGTGGGAATATAATGTTCGACCCCATGTTTTGTGTTTGTGTTTGCAAAATCAGGAACAGTCAGCGAGGGGAATTCAGACAATAAACGCTGAAACACATTACCCGAAGCTAAAAAGTTAGCATGCATTAAAGGCCCAGCTCCTCGCGTCTCACAAGGCAGTGACGAAAAAGACACAGCGTCGATCAAACGCCTGTTAGCTACATCAACAAGGAGCCCGTGAGCACAAAGAAAATCAGCCCCTAAAATAGGGACTGAGCTAGCAGCTACAACAAAGTTCCACTGGAAGTCCCGTTCATGGAAACACACAGTCACCAACCTTTCGCCAAACGTCTTGATGGGATAGCCGTTAGCCGCGGTTAGCTGCGGCCCGCAGCCTTCTGCCAACCTGTCGGAGCCAGTCGGGGGAACGAGGCTCTTCTGCGAACCAGAGTCCACCAGGAACCGCCTCCCCGACCTCGAGTCTTCAATGAAAAGCAGCCTTTCCTTGTCGCCAACGGCCGCGACTGCTAGCGGCCGCTGGCGTTCTCGTTTCCCTGCGGCTTGAAGCTGCACGGTGGGATGCATCGTCGTGCTTTGGCGCCAAAACGCTGGTGGTAGAAACAAAAGGCGGCCCCTGCCCGCCTGCGGGTAGCGACCCCTGCTACGACCGATGGCTCGTCCGGCGCTGAGGGCGTTGCTTGAAGCTGAGGTGCTGCTGGAGATCCGGGGACCGCCGCCTGGACCGCGAAAGTCCTCGCAGCCAGCAGGATGCGGTCGGCTTCGCGGGCCAGCGAGCGGTAATCCTTCTGCTGCAGAAACGAGGAGTTGGCCAGGGCGGTGCGCACTGGAGCCGGGAGCCGGCGGAGGAAGAGGTGGAGGAAGAGAAACTCACAGTCTGCTGATCCCCTCAAAGACAACATGCCTTCCATGAGCTCAAGAGCTGTGCCATCGCCCAAATCGGAGAGGGAAAAAAGTTTCTCAGCGCGCTCCGCGTCTGAGAGCGAGTAACGCTGCAGAAGGAGCTGTTTGAGGGCGTCGTACTTTCCTTGTGCAGGAGGGTCCTGGAGCAGGCTCATTACCCGCTGGGTGGACAATGGGTCCAGTGAAGCGACCACATGGTGGTATTTGGTGTCGTCTGCAGAAATCCCGCGAAGAGCAAACTGTGATTCGATGTGGGCGAACCACGACTGAGGTGCGTGCAGCCAGAAGTCCGGGATTTTAACGGCCACCGCAAAAGCGAGCGGGGCCGCCGGTGGAGGTTCCACAACCGCGGACAGCTGAAGAGAGCTGGCTGGACCTTCAGATGTCGACATATTCAATTCACGAGGGTCACCAGTGTAGGAGGTGGTGAAGAGACGACACAGGAGACGGGATGTAGATCTTCACTTTTAATCAACTCCTACTAAACTGGCGGGAAACACCCAACACCGCCTTATATATCCAATACCACATCCGGTCCTCTGGACCTTTCACAATAAAACATCCTGTAATGCCTTCGGTCCACTGGGTGTGAGTAGAGCCCCCTAGTGGTCCACCACATTGTCTTTAATCAGCACTCTTGTGAAAGCTACGACACTACTTATTAAACCTAGATTAAATTATTCTTAATTACAACAAAATAGCTGTCTCAATTCATGGGTTGCAGTTAAAAACGTCTGCCTCTGAGTAGCCTACGCGCCGAAGGTACCCATATTTCATTGCGTCTTCAGCAAATTAAACAGGAAAACAGTCTTGCCATTTTTACGTGTTTTTACGTGTTATTTTAAGCACGTTATCTGTACTTATGGCTGTATTTTTTGTTTAGCAACATATAGCTTATGAACAGTTAAAGCTAATTTAAATTGAATCTTGTGCATTTTTATGGTTTTCAAATTTAACTTCGGCAGCCCTTCTGAAATTCTAAATGTAAGGTTTTTACCTTTTGCAGTGATCATGCTCCTGAAAGTAAAGCTTGGAGAGTGTCAAAAGTTTGTTCGACTAACAGAGCCTACTTTAAAAGGATTTTTTATTGCAGGTAAAGTTTGTTGTATTTTATTTTGATGAGTGTTCAATGGTGTCAAATCAAAACATTACCTCTTGTCCAATGTCATCCACATTTATAATCAGAGTATGGGTAAGTGTTAAGTAGTAAATGTTTGTGTTAATTTTAATATTATGTACAGATTTCATAAAAGTGACGTGTGAAAATTTATTTTATAAATTTTAAAAGCAAAATTATAACATGTTTTCTGTGATTTCTTTTTTATTTTATTTTTTGTTATAGCATTTGAAAAGTTTGGCATTCAAGCTGTTACAGAAGGAGTCAAAGTTATTAACACTTCAGGAACTGAGCTAGATGATGATGTCTTTGAAGACGTTATTAAAGATCCGTCCACTGGTGTGATAACCATCAAATATGACACAGGTTTGTTGCAATCAAATT
The DNA here is from genome assembly GCA_038048925.1 of Garcialebias charrua. Lineage (NCBI taxonomy): Eukaryota > Metazoa > Chordata > Actinopteri > Cyprinodontiformes > Rivulidae > Garcialebias > Garcialebias charrua. The sequence goes on along the minus strand of JBBPBX010020628.1, from coordinate 22,489 downwards.
AGCTGTTTTATAGAAAGTAAAATCACCAGTGGTGGGCAACGCTAATTAAAAAATTAGTTCCACAATTTCTAAAACGCTTATTAATTTTTTTAGGTCCACAATTTCAAAAGCACAAATTTCTTATGAAAATTAGGGGAAGCTAATCTAATCCGCTATTTATATATTTATATATATATATATATATATATATATATATATATATATATATATATATATATATATATATATATATATATATATATATATATATATATATATATATATATATATATATATATATATATATATATATATATATATATATATATATATATATATATATATATATATATATATATTATATATATATTTATATATAGCCGGCAGCGTTATGCAAAATTTGCACTACACTGCCAACTGAAAAGTAACAAAAATGATCCTAAAAGGATGAAATTACAAAAATCAAAGGATTTATTTAATACTTTACGTACATATATTCTATTCGGCCACGAAATTAACAAAAAATAGAATGAACTTTTAATCCCTAAAACCACTTTTAAATCTCAAATACACGGGTGTGTCGCCACCGCATTTATACATAAAAGTAACCCAAATACATAAAACTAATGAGTCACCGTCGAATGGTCGACACAAAACACACAATAAAATCCTCCGGCCACGTTAATTTGGCTTGAAACAGCGGGGTTCTCTGCGGATTTATCCATTAGTAACCCAGCACAACCAACCAGCTGGACACAGAGTTAGCGTCTATAGGTAGTCAACAGATTTAATGAAAAGTAACTAAAATACATAAAAATAACGACTCACCGTCAAATGGTCGACACAAAACACACAATAAAATCCTCCGGCCGCGTTAATTTGGCTTGAAACAGCGGGGTTCTCTGCGGATTTATGAAGAGACCGAGCGCAGCCAGCTAGCCACAGAATTAGCCCCTGAGTTCACCTCTGACCCGGAAGATGTCAAGATGGAATAGTCCATTTTTAGTAGGGGGATAAAGAAATCGACCGTTTTTTTATTGCGTATTTAATGATCGTTTTCATCGTAACTATAATTATTTTTATGTTAAATGTACATTAACAAGCAGGATCAATGTTAGGGATGTAGGTGACTGGCCGGGGCGCGGCGGGGCCGGGGCCCCATGCTGATGGGATCCCCAGGCAACGGCATCATTTACCTACATGGTAGATCCGAGTCTGTTCTCCGCTCTGCCCCCCTCCCCCCTCCAACCCTTCCTCCTCTCTGCTCTTTATGGTGGGGAAAAAGGTAAAACAAGCAGCATAAGAGCTTGTAAATAAGTTTATTGGTTTTTACTGATAGATAATTAGTTATTAGCGGTACTGCATTTTAAATAAAAATAGCACAAATCCGCTTATGAATTATAAAAGTTAGTCAATTCACAAAAACGCTGACAAAAAGTTTAGGTCAACTGTAAGCGGATTAGCGCTTTAGCGCTACCTAGCGTTCATTTGCCCACCATTGCACCCAGTGGTATATTTACTCTAAGTATATTTATTTTACTGTGATAAGATAGGTTTCGTTTTCAAATCCTGGCGCTTGTGACGTCACAAGCGCCAGGACAATCCCCCCGCACCTTTAGTTCAACCTCTCACCTAGCAACCCCTGGTGCGGCTCAACCCACATCAGTATAATAGACGTGATGGTTGTTTTTCCTGATTTCATCTCATCTTTTGTTTAAATGTTCTTAATTTTATGTGTACAGCACTTTGTTGCAGCTGTGGTTGTTTTAAATCAAAAAGAGATCGCTCCCAAAAGCGCTGCATGCAACGAGAGGACCTAAAAGGGCTGAGGAGGAACAAGCTATTTTTAGCTTCTAAAAGGAGCAGCTCATTGCGGCGCGCGCAGGCGGCTTTTGGTAAGTTATCTTAAGCTAGCACTAACAGTAAGTCAAATGAGTAATAAAAAAAGCTAATTTTAAAACAACAACAGATTAGAGATACTGGGTGTTACAGAGGGCGGAGTTAATGTAAACAGATATTTGAAGGGCGTGGCCATGAGAGCTCATTATCATAAACCAGTCGTTCAAAACGAAAGTTAAAAATGGCAGAATTAAAAAGGGTATAATTGATTATCTAAGAATTATTTTGTGTATTAAATTGAATGAACATTGTCTGGATAGCGCACAGACATACAATAAAAAATTTAAAAACCTATCTGTGGTCCCCTTTAATATTAAGCTAATATTTGAGTGGTGCCTGAGATTTACAAAGTATTCACAACACCAACTTTAGGTGTTTACAGAATATATGAGCTCTCACAGTATTGCATAAGATCACATAATGTTATTTAAAGTTGTGTCCATGACTCTTTAAAACTTTGTATTCTCATCATATGATAGTTTTTTTTTACATAAAATGTGGTGGGATACTTTTTTATGTGTTACTATTCTGATCCACTGATTGTTTGATTGCCCTACATGTCTTCTTGTTCGCCACTTCAGTTCCTCTCGTCTTAATTCTGCCCATTCCTCCCCTCCCCCCGTCGTGCTCCTTCTCCAGTTTGTTTTTGTTTTTTCCATCTTGTTTCCTTGATTTCCTCCAGTCTGCCCCTCGGAGACTGAGCCAGAGCACCTGCAAGTGCTCACTTTGAAAGATGTTGCAGGCTCAAGAATGCGCACAGTAAACACACGAGAGCCGTATTTATAATAAATCAGCTTTATGGGCCTCTGATGGAGGTGATATCAGTGAAATTTATGCTGGGAGACCTTGCCGTTCTTAGTGAAACAGCTGTGAGATAGCACTACACCACTTCACCCCACCTTTCCACCGCCCCACCCCACAGAAGCCGCTCCCCTAAACTGGCTGGGCTTGAAAAGCCCAACAGTCTTCTCTATGTGGTAGGGCTTGCGGCCTATGGAATAGTAAAGTCCAGACTGAAATAGAGTGTGGGCAGTGAAGTGGTAGTGGGTAGCTGTGCATGTGCGGGTGTGTGTTTGTGGTTGTGTGTATGCAGTTTTATGGGTTTTTATGTAGCCAGGGTTGCACAAATAGAATGAACCCTGTGAAAGGAGCTGGAAGAGTGTCAGAGTTTTAAAGTGGACCATCAGTGACCTGTGTTATCTCAGTGTTTTTGGATGAACTCCACATCCACCCTGGAATAAACCCTCACTGCCAAATGATTCTCTTGTAAACCCATTCCAGCCCAAACTTTTAAAAGTGATTTTAAAAGCAATTCCACACTATAATTCATTCAAAAAACTTCTAGCACAATAAAATATAAGCAACAATCACAAGTGAGCTTGAAAGAAATTCACATGCACATGCACATCGCTACTCCTTTGATCCCCCCCAGCCATCTTCAGATGGTTCCTGTCACTGTGAGCAACAGGACATTTAAGTGATGATGTCACAGCCATGTGTGCATCATGCAGTTTCATCTTACAGAACCCATTCCCATCATTCCATGATGAAAGGTGACCGCCCGCCTTTGTTTGGTGTTCAACAGATGCAGGTAATAATAAGACACAGTTGAGGCCCTGGTGGTTTAAAGGTCTCTGAAGTCTCTGAAATGTAATGGAGTTACTCATGATCATGACCCAAAATAAACAGCAAATTACTGTGTTACCCTCTGATGTCTTCTCCAGGTCGTCTTGTTGCGCAGGTTGCAGCAGCTTTTATACATTTTTGCTGTCTTGATGTCAACAACCCTGCTTTAGAGAAACTGAGAAAAGATGATAAGGAAACCCAGTGAAGGAATAGTGAAGTGCAGGAAGCTGTTCAAAGAAAGTGTTAGCCAAGAAGAAATATGACAGTGAGAGGACTGAAGAGAGGAGACAGGAATATAAGGAGATGCAATGTAGAGCAAAGAGGGAGATGGCAAATGCCAAGCAGAAGGTGTATGATTCATTCATTCATTCAACCTTTATTTAGTCAGGTAAATCTCATTGAGCCTCGAGGCTCAATAAGTTGTATGAGAGACTGGACACTAGAGAGGGCGAGAAGAACTGGTACCTAGGGTTGGGCATCGTTTGAATTTGAGCGATTCCGGTTCCAATTACAATTCTTGGTTTCGATTCCGATTCTTTTCGATTCTTGATTCCAATTCTTTTTGTAGGCAGGGTTAAAAAAAGCCATGTCAATTCAATTCAGTTCAGTTTATTTATTCTGTATAGCTCCAAGTCACAACAGAAGTTGTCTCAGGGCACTGAACAGAAACAATCAAATATAAAAATAATAAGTTAACAGAAACTTTAATATAAAAATAATGTTAACACTCTTTATCTGAGGAGACTACTTTGAGTTTAACTCCATCATGTTATAAAAGAGCTACAGTAGTTAGCCAGAGTTCTTTCAGGATTAAATAATTTGAACTTCTGTTTGAATTTAATGCTATGAACTTTTTCCTTTTTGTTAAATTTACTATGAATTTCTCACAGGGCTATTTTTAACCAGTATATAAATATCAAACTTATGAACTTCAATATGTTATGAGTTTTCTTTTAGCAGGGGTACACTTTTACAAGAGAGCTTTATGTTTGAAAACCTCATGTAAACAGCACGGTGGCACAACTGGTAGAGCTGCTGCCTCTCAGTGAGCAGGTCCCCGGTTCAAATCCCGGTTCGGGGGCCTTTCTGGGTAGAGTTTGCATGTTCTCTCCGTGCATGCGTGGGTTTTCTCCGGGTGCTCCGGTTTCCTCCCACAGTCCAAAAACATGCATGTTAGGCTGATTGGTGACTCTAAATTGACCCTGGGTGTGAGTGAAACAGGTCCCTCTTGTAAATGAGTCCCCGTGGCTCAACGAGGCTAGCCTGTATAAATAAAGGTTGAATGAATGAATGTAAACACATTTCCACATGTCCAGTGTGAGATGCTCAGTGTTGGGAATGTTACTTCAAAAAAGTAATTAATTATAGTTACTAGTTACTTCGCCCAAAAAGTAACTGAGTTAGTAACTGAATTACTCACCTATAAAAGTAATTAGTTACCAGGGAAAGTAACTATTGTTTGTTTGGTTGGTTTAAGTTTAGATATATCTACGAATTTTAAGTAGAAATGCTTACAGCACCTCAACAGAACATGACTGGTTGACATACTATACTTCAAGTTTTTTCTTCATTACAAAATACAGGTTAACAAAATAATATAACAATTGTGTTTTCAGCTCTATGTACACCCTGTACTGTTCAAGTGTTTTCTTAGAAATAAAAGTAAACAGTTAAAATAAGTGCTTTGTAGTGTAAAATAAAATCAAACCCTCACACAACTGGTTCTTCAAGAATTTTCTTAAAAACAAAAGAACCATTTTCACAATATGAAGTACTTTTAAAACAGTACTGAAAAGCTGAATTACCTGAGCAGTTGATGCTTCATCAGATCAGATTACGACGGACGTAGACGCTCCGGGACATAATGTACACTTCACATGCACGTTCTTGCCTTTTACCTCAAGGAGAGTAAAGTAATTTCTGTATTTCCACTTTGAAAACGCCAACTTTCCCTCCAGACTCGCCATTGCTGCCAGACTTCTGTTTCAGCAGCGTGTGTGAGCTCAACAACAAAACCGATTGGCTGACCTCTGCCTGACACTCTACCTTAGCCAATCAGCATCATCCTTACTGTTTCGCCCCTCCCTCCCCTCTGCTCCCACGTCTATGCTCCTACCCTTCCTCCCCTCTGCTTCCTCCCCCTCCACCCTCGCTCACCAAGGGGAAAAAACGTAAACAAACAGCACGAGAGCCTGCGCGCGGAAGACTGAAAGTAACGTACCCCCATTTAGTGTTTGTAGCGGCAACGGCGTTGTAACGATAGACATAGTAACTACTTAGATTACCCGTTAATGAAAAAAAGAACTCCGTTTGTAACGCCGTTTATTTGTAACTCCGTTATTCCCATCACTGGAGATGCTGCAGTCATGTTACTGAGCTCCCATTGATGGGCTAACCTGGTTCCACCAGCAGCAGCAGGGCCCTCAGACAGAATGGCTGGTGGGATCTCCTGGTACATCTGCAGCCCTCTCTCCACTTGTTTCTTCATGGACATGGAGCTGTGACATTATGTTGTGCCTCTTCCTCAGCAAAAAGCTCCTCCAGTGGAGATTTTCTGGACAGACTGCAGGGAGGAGGTTCCTAAAACAACAAGTTTATCAGTATTATCAGTAAAAAG